>JAAXNX010001795.1:0-16055 GCA_036491905.1 Folsomia manolachei | reverse complement strand
ACAGACAGACGGACGGCCTCAACGGTTACATAAGCACTTCGCCTCTGGCTCGGGCTAAAAAATGAAGATGATCTTTTATGGGCACCGTAAAATCGTGTAGCGGAAATCTCTGGTCTCACTCCCAACACGTGGATCTTACAAAACATTGAATTGAACAAATCTATTGTCTTGATTGTTTGTCAAAGCTATAAAAAGGTGTTTTATAACAGACTCCAAATATGAGTAATGAGCAATTGTAAAAATGTATGAAAAATTACACAAAGAGTATTGATCAATATTTTGAGTGTCCATCTATTTGTCCAGAGAATCGAGTTCTGTCGTGAGGCAAGTATTAATCAATAAGGAAATAATTACGATATTAGCCTCATCACTCAACACATTCAGCAATAAAGTAATTTCGTTCCAGTCGAAATTGGGTATCGATGACATATTCTACAACAAATGCTTAGCCCCTTGATGAATGGAATCATTTGATTAGCCAACAATTGCAAAGTTTTGCAGCAGAAGATGTCCCACAAGCATACTTATTTGTGAGTATATAGGAAATCAATTAGTCGCACTAAAGCATCTTTTTAATAGCTGTAAAATGTCGTGCGAAGCTGCAAAAAAATTTATCACAAAACTATTCTAATTGCATAGGATCCAGGAATGAAGACTACGAGTCAGCCACAATTCCACTTTGAATCAATTAAGACATTGTTGTTTAAACAAACATCATAAAATTGAATAAGTCATTTGACACATTTTAGTGAAAAATGACAACCGTGCCCGGTGACTTGGACCTACCTGAAAATTGTATTTCAACAAAGTAATTCCACTCCTATAAATATTTGGCCTTCCTCAATCAAACGCGATTCATTTCATAAAGAATGAGTTGTTCAATTACTTTATGACTGTGACCTGCACAGTGATCTTTCAACTTAATGTTTGTCCTTGACGCTAATTGTTTTCAAGTCTCTTCCACCATCTTCACCTTACAATTATGTGTTTAATACTTTAATTTTTCAATTCACGCAAAAACCCTATCAATGGTTTTGTCTGGTGTTGCGAAATCCAATTTAAATCATGCCAGGCTAAACGGTAAACGTTAGATTGTGTAAGTCGTGATGAAGGGTTAAAATCAAAGGCATTTTAACAAAGACATAAATTCCCACTTGGCTTTTTTACGTATTGTGAGTCCTTCAAGTGCAATAAGTAGTTTATGCCTGGTAACTCAATTCTTTCATAAAAAGTGACAGAGAACTTGATAAATATTTTGTTCCTTTGAATTAAACTGCATTAATTGAGATACATGCAATTGTTGAGTGTTTATGTGACACAATTCGAAAATGAGACATTATTCTGACAAATCACTCCACTTGATTGTGTGAACACGATAAGGCGACAACTCCATTGTATACTGCTGTCGCGTGTTTCAAAGTATTTTAACTTTTAAAATTAAAGGCATGCTTATTCCAGTCTATAAATTATTTGGTAGATTCTAAAGGACATTGGATTTAAATTCAGGTAAATTTGTAATGGTCGCATGTAATTTAAAATACGTAATCAAAGGGATCTAGAAGTATTAAAAATGCAAAACTTGTTCAGGGTTTCAAATGCATTTTCAATCATTGTTTCACATGTGCAGTAATTTCTGTTCTGCAAAAATCATTAATAGATGCCGTGACAGAAATAAAGAGCTAAACTTATAATTTATGAAACTAAAATTTTTATTATCATCTCTTTAACACATCATTACTTGCTTGATGTACAATACTACGTTCCCGTATTCCATATTAGTACAAATGATTATTTGTTAAAACGTATTTCGAAAATTTTGCATGCAAAATTGCATTTAAAATTATTGTATATCGACTCAACACTCGTTATCCATGTATTCGGATATGATATCATATTGGTCATGGTTGGCAACAAATTATTAATTAATGCATAATTGTTGATGTACTAAAGAGTAATTAATAGTGGCTGAGTAAATGTGTGTGCAACACAACACTTATTATATTTGGGTAGACAAACCAAGGTAAAGATTACAATATTATCATTATCTTATAATTACAAAGTATACGCAAGGAAAATAAGAAAAATAGCTATCCTATCACCATACACTGTGCATTCCTATTTAATCTTGGCATGCAAAAATGATAAGTAGCAAAATAAATGGGTATGCATTATCTCAACTAAACACGGCGGTAGTTGTATTAACACCAACCAAAAAACAATATGCCACCAATCACAACGGCGTCTTAATGAAGAAGATCATGAGAAATGATTAATGAAGTTTTTAATTGATTGATTGATTTTTGCAGCATGTACCCTTTGATTGGATTTCATTACACAATACCAACACCAATTAATATGGCATTCTCCATGTAGTAATGATAGTTACCTCCCATTTTGCAATGTGCGATCATCAGCGATTCTCCATAATTAGTTTTGCTTACAAACAATCAATCCAAAATCAGCTCTTAAATACTTTTATGATGAGTGGATTGATGATAGTAATTGTTTGACATGATCCTTCTGTGTCCAATAAACGTTGTTAACTTGTCATGTTACAAATTATGGGGTAAGTTCTTGGGATTGCGCAATGAGAGAAATTCCTTGAGATGATTTTGGTTGTAACATATTTACATTTCCAATTACAAGTGGTTGACGAGTCTTAATACTAGATATTATTGAAAACGCGTACAATTAACTAGCTAACCGTATAAAGTGGGTAAAGAAAAATTGAGTAACAATTAAGGTGTAGTAAAGTCTTCTATATTTTTTGAAGACTTTTTTTTACAAAAATATTTGAAGCTGGTTTTTTCATTCTAGAAAATTACGTTGGTTTTGGTGGAGCATCGGCTGGAGGGTTGAAATTTGGGTCGGAAAATGTAATTGTAGGCACGAAACCACTGTCGCCATCCACATAATAGCTGACCGTCATTAATCTACCATCCGCCAACCAGACGTAGTATTTTCCCTCGACACGACCTGCATCATCGGATTTTTGTTCTTGACCATAATAGTTTTTAGACTCGGAATCATTCACTCCCCAATTGTAGCTGTACTGCGGAAACACAAAAAAGATGTCGCATTTTTAGAGTGAGTTAAATATGTCTTATTATTGTTAGAAGCTTAAACAAGCATCACATCGTTCCATCCTTATTATTACATGTCAGACACATTTTGCATGGTACTTTAAAAACGACAGAACAATGAGACATTCACGTGTGTAAATAAATATAAAATTTTCTGACTCAACAGCAATTACGGATGCTTGCCATTTGGTGAACGAGATTTTAAATCGCATCCCGACATAAATAGAGATCAAGTGTTTTTTATTCGCGTAATGAAACTCTTGCTGAATTGAATGGTTGTGGGATGATACTATAAAACGTCTTGTCTTGTTATGTCACATATCTGCATAGTAAAGAGTTTATTATCCATGACTCGGTCAGACAGAAGATGACAACTTCCTACTACATCCATCCATAGGTAGTCCTTATCTAACTGATTTCTTTTAGTTGACTAAACTCAAATATTTTATTATTCATTCAAAAGATCTCTTGTCATGTTATTGCGCCAGGCCAGACCATACCAGAGAAAGGATGATTGTATAAATTGATGTAATCGTATTGATGACCCGCGTTAAAAAATTAATAATAATAATACATGACACACTACATATTGTTAATGGTTTGTTTAGGGATGAGATGGACAGGTATTTACAAACTATCTTCCTTCCTTCTATAAGGTTTAATTCAGATCAGCGGGATACTACCGTTTAGACCTTTTGTTTCTTAAATTTAACCTAATCATGTATTTAATAAATTAGTGATACTCGTAAAGAAGGCGGCACGCGGATGACTTGTAAATTTTCTACGCTATGAAGATCTTATGCAATTGTAACAAACAGTTGTACTCAGTCATTGCCAATAACTGATTCGGAAATATGTGGAATTGAATTGAGATTGAATTGATCCAAGTTTTTGGGTTACACGTGAAATAGAGATTAAGAGCATCTTTAATTTTTTAAAGTACATATGTCGTAAAAAAAGAATTTAAGCTTGCGACAAACAATTGAATGCAATGTGATCGCCTTAAATTAAACTTAATGTTAATGACACACTCAAGTCACCTCACGGAACTTGCATTATATCAGCCCAAGGATTGTGTAAGTGTACCCAAACTCATTACCAAATTTGGTGAGGTTACTTGTAGTTAGTGCCATATGGATATGGAAATAAAATGACACTTAAGGAAGCAGTTGATGTTGCTCAATTTTCACATCATGATGACAAGATTAGATGAGAAACTTTGACTTAGCCCCTTTCCCCTATTGTTAATTCCATCGGTATCCATATAACTATCAATAAATGAGTCTCTACTCACGGATGAAAAACAATGGTTGCCTGACTCCGTCCGTGTAGATAACACCTTATCAAATATCTTGCTGCTGCTAATTATTTAGGTTACGTACAGTCTGTACGGTACGAATGTGACAAATTGTGTCTGGCTGTAGATTTAATGTAAAAATGACTAAATTTGGACTTGATAAACATTCCTTAGACTTTCTCCATTGAACCAGAAATTATGTGGAATGACTCATCCCGGATTAAAAGGAGTGCATTGTAACAAATCTGGCTAAATGAACGTATCACTCCTTATCTTACTTGAGCATTGTATGTGATCCCATTGATTATGCCAATATCATTTGAACTGATCTAATTTGAAGATGAACAATGCAATGCACCTGGGTCTCAAATCACAGGAAGGAAATGAATGCATGACTTAATGGAATGGACTGCAGCTGCATCTAGATGTGATTGATGTTTATATATATCCGTCAATGCATGTATTTGAATTAGAGACCATTATATGGCATAATTACAGAACAAATTAATAATTCGTGTATACTTACTTAGCCATTTGTATGACGTGGAAATGACTGAGAGTAAATAAAAAGTAAGAGTTAAACTGTCGGCCAAATAAGTAAGTTACTTGAAGTAACAATTATGGACGAAACTGCATGGTGGGAAATGTGACACTTAATTATCCTCAGACCAAATATCACTTTCTCTGGTATGTCCTAGTCATAGTTTCATTGTTGGGTTCAGACGGTACGTAAATGATCTACATGGCTGTAATTGCACTTTTTTGAGTACTCTAATTTTCAAGATATTAAAGTTAATCGTCCACACCCAACGGTTTAATCAAGTTGGGACCCAACTGTTGGGTAATAGATTGTAGTTTATACCATTAGTAATTAAAGACATGTTTGAGTATCTGTGATTATGATCTATACATTACAATGCGAGTCTTTGATTGTGTTCCTACTAAAAATGCAAAATGTATTTTAAATCGCTGGACTTCATGCTATTTTCTGTCTCATTTTATACAATTTAAAGACGAGCCTGCTTAGTTATACTCTAAGAAACACATCCCTTATGGGAATTCCCCACTTATCATTCAAAAAAGCGTCGTGATGGCCTTTGTTTGTTATTTATTACGCATTAATTTAGCAACCTCGAATGGACTCAATTTACAAATCACTAAGAAAAATACCACCCACCCATTCAACTAACAAAGCCGGAGTCAATGCATTATTTTTACACACGCCAACAATAAACAGACTTTGGCAGTGAATGAGCATTCTTAAATTTGAAGATGCATAAGTTGTGCAACACCTCTTCGGATTCTTTCTCTCCTTTATTTTGTTATCCTTCATTTCTATCTAACAACAATTAATAATGCAATCTGTACACTTTAACTCAGCAAAGCGGATAACTTTAACGTTTGGCTGATGCAAAAATTCACATTTACATTGTAATCCTTGTTCAACGGTATGATTTGTGCCTACTTTTTATGAAGGTTGCAATCCTGCAGGGTGCAATGATTCCTTGTCCTATAGCCGGTAACATTTTACAGTCAGTCAGTTGTAAGATAATATGTAATACATTTTCTCAAGTTTGGAAAACATTTTTTTTAATTCTTGACTGTTGATTAGCAATTAATAATGACCTCAGTTACTTAACACAACTTTTCTTGAGGGATAATTGCTATTGTCTAGACGTAAGCTGTAATCTGGTGTGATGGAGTGTCCTTAACTCAATGACCAAACTCGGATTAACTCACGCTTTATGTGTATGGTTATCTTGAATGCACGCATTTCGTCACCATGTTCAAGTCGTTCGAATTTAAATCTTTACAAAAAGGCCTATCAGCTAACTATCCGTCTAGTAATTGCTTTTTCCAAAAATCGATAGAAAGGAAAAGTTTCAAAAAACTTACGGCTTGTGACTCATCCTTTTCCGTCTTATCAGCTTCTCCTTGAGGGGCAGCTAGTCCCACTCCGATAAACAAGACCAACACCAGAATCACTGAGGGATGCATGATTACAAAATATCGAAATATTTCCGTCCCGTAGCTCACTTTGTTACTTTTAAGAAATTCAAAATTTGTCCACGTTTCTTTCCCACTAGCGTCTATCGTTCTACACGCCGAAAGAAACACTGGTAACCACGAGGATCTTGAGGTCCCTTAAATACTTGCTATAAGTTACCTGGAATGGAATAAAATCTCGATCCCCAAGTGAGCATGTTGGTAAAGTACATAACCATTTTGCAGATGAAAGCTAGAGATGAGATGAAGAAGATGAATGGATGGGTGTGAGTGCATTTCATTGCATTGTTTGACATGCAGAAAAAGATAGTCAGTCTCATCTGAGACACATTAGTATGGACCCAACAATGCGACATGCCTCCCATTCATATATGTAGCCCGACTCAAGTAAGTAGCAACAAGGTTAGGTTAGTGATGTTATGTCATCTTCACCAAATTCAAGCCTTCACTTCCAATCGAAGAGTCAAACATTAAGTATTAAGTCTTTAATAATTGAACTGAATGACATACATAGCATTACATAGGTACTTTTACTTACAATATCGTATAGTTGTTATCATAACTCTCATTTTTAGGTCTGAAATTGTACCATGAAATTTTTAAAAACTTGTAGAATGGATTGATTTCATAATTCAACGAGGTACATTTAAAACAGTATTAAACCATGTAAGCTAGTATAACCAAATCAAACTGTGTGGTGTCATCACAATCTACCTTGCTAGCCTAGTTGTCCACGGAAGAAGAAAGGTGTAATTAAAACGATACCAAGATTCATGGCTTGGCTTGAGGAGACTAATTATGGTTTGTTATTGAGGATTACATACGCATTTTACTATTGCATAGCAATTAATTAATGCATTCTTGTTAGTAGAAACATACATATCTTGTACCATAGGATTTTTATGGGACAATTCCATGTACCGTATCAAATATCATGCTTACTTTTGAAACAATTAACAATGGGTAAACCAGGTAGTAGATGAAACACGCAATGAGGAAGCTCCTTTCCTAATGGAATGAAAAAATCAGCCGGAAAATTGATCTTTAGAGCAAATTATGTCATCTACTCGTCATCTTACTTCATCTACGTTGTTTCAAATTGTGCAGATCTTTCAACATGCATAGTAATGCATACAAGACCATATTTTATTCTCTAAGAACCACTAAACCAGGTAAGTCCCGAGGTTCCATAATCGCGTCACACAGACAATAATCAGTTAACAACATTTATGATTTTCTTATCGTGTGACTTCACATTTTATCCAAATAGTGCATTCGTTTAGCCTCTTTCACAGACAAATTTGTATCCCGGCCGCTAAATAGCGCCTAAATTCGATGCGTTTGTAAAGGTTTATTATGATTTCATTTCTGAAAATGTACCTTTTAATTACAATTTCGAAATCTAGAAGAATTACTCTTTATTATTCGAAGATGTTTCAACTGAATGATCAGATTCATTCGCAAAAACGGTCAGATTATCTCGCCGCTTCGTTCCTCTTTGGCTTGGCTTGGCCATGCCATAAAACTCCCTGGCGTGATATCCCCGCACTTTGCGCAATCCAAATGCTATTTCGGGGAATTGAACATATTAATAACGACGTTTACAGTCAATCAAGTACAAATTCAAATTACATAATCTTCCACAGCTTTTGTACTACTCTTAAAACCGGATCTGGATTGATACGCACCACATTTCCCTGATTTCCCTGATACGCACACTGATTAGATTGCATTTGCTGCAGAATAATACAAGTCCGTCACATAGTTGAACTACTTAAAAATCTGTGTCATTTTCTCAACAATTTGCCTCATTTAAAAATCATTTCTTCCCGTCTCTCAACTCGATATCAAACCATTTGTCTAATTAGAAACAAATTAATTATATCACATATACTTCTCGTCGTGGTTATTCATATGAATTATTCAACACTATCACGCGCCAATAATATTTATTTTTGGCTGAGTAATTGAGAATAATGATTAGTAGAGGTGATTTTCTATCACGATGACTGACGGATTCATTAATCAATGGCTGCGTGCAAATCCATAATTTTCCATAGTTGGAAAAATTTCTTGCATAATAATGGGCGTGGCGCGGCAGGACTTACGTTGCACATCTTGTCTATTTTGCATTACTAACAAATTTTTAAATTGGAATTGTTTACAAACAAAAATTGAACCTTCCGTTCGTGGTTTGCAAACACCAAGTAATATTTACCACCAAATCGGGCTTATTGGCTGTTTTTAGTCCTGATCAAGAGTTATTGATATCCAAGTTCCTGAGGCGTGTAATAATTTGCATTGTACGAATCAGTCTATTTTAGTACTTCACTCCATTCATGATAACACTAACTTGGCAGCTAACAATAAGATTAATTATTCATTTCTTAAAACATATTGATTCGCTGATTTCATGTAGAAGTGCAAATCAAACTTTTCAATGCGGTTTTTTGCACCAGCACCTTTAACTATGATTTCAAATGCAGGTTACTGTTACATAACACAATTGCTGATAAGTACTTATGGAGAATCAGTACACATACCCTATATTTTGCAGGAGTTGCTTATTTGATTATTTCAAAAATTTGAGCATCCATCTGCAAAATTAAATGGTATCAATTGCAATGAAAGAGATGCCGAAAAAGTTTAATTCAAACAAATTAATGGGTTTGGTACTCAGTTCACATAATATTTAGCTCGCCGTGAGAATGATTACTATAATTTGCAATTGTTAATTTATTAAACAGTTGCGATTCAGGGGAATTAAGCATTGGTCAATGAATTGAAAATGCCATTACACAAAGTTAGGGTCAGGGTGAGTCGTGATCTTGTATTGTCCTAATGACTTCTTGTGCAAATTTGCAAATTTTGTAATTGTGTGTATAGGAACCTTCTTAAGACCTGTTGCTCTTTATGTACACACCGTTTTTGGCAAATTTTGCAATTTATTTCATCAGGAAAATGTTTCTGTACCTGGCCATCTTTAGTTACATTATAATATGTAAAATACTAACTTAAAACTGGATAAACTTATCCTCAACAAAATAATTAATATTTAATAATCAAATAATCGATTGAGGTAATAATTTCTATGAAACCGCTTTATAACCGAATTTGTAATATTTATCTATTATTTTAATTTATGTATCAAATCAAAATTTATCATCAAACAAAACTTTTATCCAATTTTTCCGGTGTTGAATGGGAAGATTCTGGTTTTGGAGTTTGTGTCCTAGAAAAATCTCCTTTCGCATTTGCTGGTGAAGACCCTTCTCGTTTAACTTTGCTTATACGATCCACAATTAGACTGAGACAAGCCAAACTGGAAGTCTTCCCTGAAGAGGATTCTTCAGAGTCTGGAAAAATATGAGAAATAAAGTAAATTAATGGGGAGTACTTGGAAATTTGAGATTTTTCAGGCAAGCAATTTATCGGTAATTTCCTACCATTTAACTTTGCATGAATGCCAACTGTACATTGAGACGCCAAACCAAAGAAAGTTGATTTAACGTGAGCTAATAGTATTTGCATTAGCATGTGTCGTTTTATGATGTATTTTGGGACTTAAGACCTGATTTTCCACTTATAAAAATACCATAAAATAAAGGCATCCGGTTCAAAATAGTAACTCAATCTTAAAATATACGGTCAAGCACTCAACTCAGTTTTAAGAGTTCCAAAAGTTTAAGGGCCTTTTTTCTTTCTTTTTTTGGCCTCAGATTTATGATCATTACAAGTACGACTTCTTATTCGACACACGGAATAATTAATGAAATATTAAGCATTGATGCGGGTGAGAAATTATGATGTTTGCCAATCACAAAGAGCAAAAGTAATTATATTAACTTTAATTTAAAGCAAAATTAGAATTAAATTGATTAATAAAAAAATATGGAAATCAGTTGAGGACGCAATTGCAGTTTTTCATTTTATCTTGGAAAATGTTTATTTTTTATTTTTGCAAGTCTCTTTTCCAACCCAAGATTCATTAGCTGATAGGAACTAGTCACAAGCATATTTTTGTGGTCGTGATTCCTCCCCAAATAATAAACGAGTTCATTGTGAATCCCCCATTAATTGTACATGACATGGCGTAGTTTCCTTCCTGAATGGCAATGATGACATGATATTCATAAGCGATAGACGAACGGAGACAGAAATAAATGAAACATTCTTCCGGCTAATCTTAATGGGCTCTGCTATTCCTTAATAATCTGAATCATGGCCAATTATTTCCTCCCGTTTGTCACTTATCTTTCTTCTCATCCAAAAAACCAGGCGCTTCACAACACCATGTAAATAACTTACACATGCACCACTCTCCGATACTATTTATATCATGTGTCTCTCCTTGTGTATCAAATTGAAAATGTTTACCGAACCGATGCGGATTACGCAGAGTTTTTTAAAAGATATATTTATGATTTGTGTATCTTTGTGTATTGCCTTCTTTGTTTTTTTCCTCTGGATTGAAATACACACGGCAGAGTAAAGAGATTTCTTTGAGATGTTACCAAAGTCTTTTCCATGTTTTCCAACTGGTATCCCAAGCCAACAAAGTGACAGAGATTAGATGCCATTTTTACATGTCATTAAATAAGCCGGAGAAAGAAAAAGAAGGTATGATATCTGAAGGGTTGGCGTTTCTGACTCGATCTGTAACCAGATAGGGTTGTAGGATTGCAAACTGCTAATTAAAATTTTTAAGGGTAAGATTTCATATGAACTAAACAACTCTGGGTTTGTTCATGTTTCTAGTGTTTTGCATGGGCAAGCAAATCTAAGCAAATTGAAATCATTTTCATAATATTGCAGAATGTTTTTATTGAGATTTAGTTTTAAACCTTTAAATCCGCAAATTTGTTTGTTTTTACTTATTTTTTCTGGACACCACTGTACTTTGTAGGGCAACTAACCGGTGGAAATGTTTAAAATAAAATAAAAATGTTTACAGTTTCATTTTATGAATGAAGCAATACCACCGCACCGTATTCAGTTTCTTTGTGCATTTTTTATCAACAAACTAAACCCGAATTGTTGACAGTCAAAACATGGATATGTAGCTCATTCCAGTGCATTTTGAACTCTTAAAGGAACAAAATTACAGGCTCAAATATTTACTCTTATGTGTATATGGCCCATATAATATGGATCGAGTCCAGTAAGAGTAGAATGCAATGTCACAGTTTCTGCTTTACAAATCAACCACTTGGGTAAAAGGTGCCGACGCTTTAAAAATAAACTGTTTCCAGTTCCAGCTCAATGCAATGTTTATGTAAACAAAATGGACAACACATTTCGGCTATTGAGTTACCTTTCTGGTCCCTCCTACATATATGGGAGTGACTAATGGGATAATGAGTCTAAAAACAAAGCAACTTTCTCAGGGTGACCGCTTTCCTTGTGCTTATAAGTTATAGTTTATAACTGCAGTAAAACCAGATCATGGAAATGTCAAACTAATCTAACTACCAACAAAATTATTTGTTTGTTGAAACCCTATCGAAATGTGCAGCTGCGACAAAATTTAATTTTGGAAACCATTTTTCTAAGATTAAGACTTATCGGGTTAAGGTTTTCATGTAATTTAAGCAATTATTTTGCCGGTTCATAAAATACCACCATTAATTGCTTCGCATCATATATACCAATAACGATTTGAAATACCAAATTTTTACAAAGATTTTCGTGATTTTGTGCAGAAACCGTAATTGCTGGTAGCTTGACTTTATTTCATACCGTGCCCAATCGGCCGGTAGTGTGGGTATCAATGACAAACGGCGATACACTCCATAAACTGAAAAACCGATTTTCACTGTCAGCATAAACATAAACTGAATCCCTACATGAAGCCATTGCCTTTGCCGAAGAGTGCAAAAATACCACACACAAATATTCTTGGTTATAAATCATCAACCCAAATTTTAAATGGGGCAAAAAGCAGTTATTCCCCATAAAATGGCAATCCCAGCAAAGTCCATCATTATAATTACGTATTAAGGATCACATAATTTTCGCAATAAAACAACCACGCTGAATAAAAAACACGTTTATATTCGAAACTTTAAAAAAACTACCACAGTTCTTGTTTAGAGAATGAGTTGCCCGTTCCATGTCTGTCTAGTTTAATCTATGTCGGTGACATAATTGTGATCACGTTCCGTGAAATTCATTTGTCTCCTCGTTGTTGAATGAGTGTCCCTCTTTTGTACTGTTAGCAGATGATTGTGTGTACAAATGTAGAAACCTCTTTGGAAAGCAGGGATTAACTTGAAAAGACCGACTCCCGTTTTTTTTCAAGTCAAAAGTGCTTTGACAATTAACAGAAGAAAGAACACACACCGCGAAAAGAAATATGCTTATTGGCATTCCATGCATTCTTTAAGTTTTCCGTAAAGCTCAACAGAATTAATTAAACCATCATTTGGTGATTAGATTACAGAGACAGAGGAAAATGTGCAGTTGGCTTTGTGAGCTTGTAGATTATTGCGTTTGGTAAAAGACTAGAATGATTTACTCCACTTTGTCTCAATTCTTATTACTTTGAGTTACATTAAAGAATAAAGTTTGACCTTACCATGAATCGGGGTGAATGGGGAGACATCATGAGAACCTCCCAGTCGATCCTGGAAGTAAGAGGGTGATGTAGACTGGAAAATAGAAAAGAACAACAGTCTCTCAGCACTTCATTTATTTGTCGTTGGTTAACGCCAACAAATTGGGCGCAATTCAGCGCAACCCCCATCACATTGAATTGACGGAGGAAAAAATGAGACAACTTATTCCTTGCGTTCGTCACTAAACCTTATTTTGTAACAAGTTCCTTTGGTTAGTTTGTAATGTCAACAGGGTAGGAAGGCTCAATTGCATTTTGCGTAATCCATCAAACGCTTAAGTGTCAGACGCTTCAAATTCGACACTCGATACACAACTCAGTCAAAGTGTAGGGTAGTGGGAGACGTGTCATTTATTGAGTTTTTTTTATCCATTTCTAGAGCCACCCACATAATCCAGACTAAGGGAGCTATGCATTATGTGGATTAGTTGTAAAGGAAAGTAGTAGCAATAGTTAAGGAAAGGTGTCAATGTCTCAACTTTCTGGCATTACACAAATTCTGTAAACTTTGAGAGGGTGATCTTTTAAAAAAGTGAAATGAACTTAAGCCCAAATTAGTGAGGAACAGACAGAAAGGAGAATTAAGGAAATGAGTGGGTCAGAAATTCTGACGCAGAAATTGGGAAAGGAGTAAAAATTAGTGTGTTTGTAACTGGATGTCAACAACTATGCGTGTCGGTAGGGCAAAGGCTTGGACATATATTTTTTGAAGCCAAGATTTTAAGAAAAACATATCGAGAAGTGAGTCCAGGATGAAGTTATTTTGATTCTTGTGTTAAAAGTGAAACTTTTCTCCTCAAATTTCTTTTTTTTCTTCACTCTTTTCTGTTCGTAGTATAATCATCCTTTGGGATTGAATAAAATTTAAACTGGAGCTGATTGGTAACAGATTTGGTTGGCTTTTTTGTTTTCAATTTTTTAAATTCATGGTGTTCAAACAGTCCAGGCTTAAGAGTGTCCGAGAAAATATCAACGCAGTTACAGAATTATGACCATGTCCTACAATGCGTGACCCTTGCTTCTCATATCTTCCTCTATCTTCTTACATGATCCTTGTAATGCACACATGTTGGTTGACTTGACGCAAACAAGTTATTCATCTCTCTGTTTTGTTGTGACATCTAAGACTAGGTTGGTTCCCATCAGACTAATTTGATATCAAAAATATCATCGCCGCGCCGCCACTGTTATTAAGCACATTCATGTTTGTTCGCATCTGGGCTACATGTGACCCTGTCACTATAAATTATATGTGTTTTATACAAAAAAAGAAGTCCACGACGAATAAAGCTGTGTTGTATAAGCAAACCATTAATGGTTGTGAAAATGATTCCGTTTAATATTGACCTGATTATTATTAAAATGCTAAAGTTTTTGGTGGACAAGATTCTGTGACTGTATTGCAGCTACTTGGAGTAGCTGCCTGCTCCTTACATGAGTAATTTAGTAAATTTTATTGATAGACAAATACTCCTTGGTATCCGTAAACTGGAAGGAAAACATATCTGAACCTATTTAAAAACCGAGGAAATGTGGAAAACTCCGGGTGACGTTGCGGCGTGAAATATGGCGCCCGTCATAAAGACTCGAAGAATAAATTGATGCACCTAAAGACTGAAATTCGTTCAGAAATCACGTTCGACTTCTCACTTTTCTCGGGAGAACTGGTTTTTCTAGGGATTGATGAGAACTTTTCAAGCTACAATTTGTTTCTGGCTAGAACTGCCTCAAGATTTATTGGAAACATCTAATTTCACTTTAAAGACGGAGATAAATCGTCCAACAATTGTACCCAGATGCACCATAGACGAGGTTGGGTCTACTTTGTTCATTGCATTTTTGGGGAGAAGGAGGAAAAGGGAGAAGGTGGAAGGATGTCGAAGGTCTTTGGAAACTTTTCATTATTTAGCTAAATGAAATAATAGGACAAACAGATTTGTGGCGAAATGCACAAAATACTGAAAAATTAAAGTAATGAAATCTTATCAAATTGTGGTGCTTTCCGCCTTTTTGATTTTGATAAGCGACATTTGAATACTCTGTTTGTATGCCATTTCCATTCTTCACAATCTACAATATTTAAGTAAAAAGTATTCTTGTGCTACAAACACTAGAGAAGTTGTTACTACATGGTAAGGGGAAATTGTTTGTTTCAGATGTTTCTTGGAGTGAGACTGATCCGGGTGGATTTGTTAATCCCGAACTATGCGAACATTTCAAAGCAACTCTTAAACACTTTTGTTTTGACTTGTGCATCCGGACATTTTGCCTCTCTCCCACTTACAACATGCATTGATCTCAGATACATATTCTTTCACCTCACTTCCTAAACTTGTACGGTAACCTACCAAGAAGCAAGACTTGCTTAGCAAGTAACCCTTCAACTTAAATACGTAATGAATTGAGTATACAAATTCAACACTTTGTCAGAGAACTAAATAAGAGAAATATCAGTCACTGTAAGATTTTCTGTGGGAATGAGAACGGCTTGGTTAAAAACCGATGACAGTCATTCACTCATCGGTTTAAGAGGATAATGAATAACCTAGTCAAATATCTAGCTCAATATTTAATAGAAAATCTGTAAAACAAGAAATGAAGCGAAAGCGAGCACACTATTCTCAGAGTATTGTAAATTGACGCGATAAGATGAACCCAATCACTTATTGGTAATTAGTAATTTTTTGAAATTTCAAATTGTAGTTATTGTATCAATAACTTCTTCATAAACAAAGAGCACGCTTTGTAGATTAGACTGGAATCCAATCCCTGTTCCAGTCAAGTATTTCAGTCAAATTCAGATTACTCCTACAAAATATTATCCCCTGAAGGGTAAGTTTCCGGAGAAGTGTTGATATTTATGGTTGGAAATATCGGTGTTCACTTAAGAGTCCCTAATAGCTTTTATGACTCTTGTGTCTTTAACTGTGCTCCATTCAGAGCACATGTCATGTCAACTAAAGTAAGGGAACAAAATCGGAATCGAGTCCACATTTTGCAGCTGCAAGCAATACATGCTAAGCAAAGGAAAGCAACAATGTTTTGTCTCTGG
>JAAXNX010001794.1:0-16058 GCA_036491905.1 Folsomia manolachei | reverse complement strand
GCATGCTTAAAAAACGACACTCAAACAAACAGGCGAAACTTTGAATGGGAATCTTTATTATTTTTTACTTCACAGTGCCTGTCTCACTCTTACTCTCTCTGTTTTCGGAGATATGAACGTTCAAACTGCCAAGCACTACGGGAACCTCGGACGCCTTTACCAAACCATGAAAAAATACCGGGATGCGGAGGTAATGCATCTGAAGGCAATCGCTATCAAAGAGAGACTTCTTGGGGAATGTGATTATGAAGTCGCCCTGTCCCTGGGTCATCTCGCATCCCTTTATAATTATGATCTACTACAATTTGGTCGCGCGGAAGAACTTCATCTAAGATCTATTTGCATTGGTGAGGTTAACTAAGGTTAAAATAATTACTAAAAGTAGTTTCCTAAATGTGTCTTGCTCCTGCAGGTCGGCGCCTTTTTGGTGACGCCTATTCTGGACTAGAATATGATTATAGAGGCTTACTTCAAGTGTACCTTATGACGGGAAGAAATGACAAGTATGAGGAATATTCCAGACTTTTATCTCAATGGAAGGGACTTCAAGACCTTAAAGCAGTTGCTGCAGCTCGAAGACAGTCGGGGACTTGCATGAGGGGTGAATGGTTGGAACCCTTAAGTGTCGCACTCTCCAAATTCAATGAGTTAAAGTGGGCAAGATGGACGGAGCAGGTGGACGCATCTGGGCAAATTGTAAGGGAACCAACTCCAAGCTAAGCAAGTGAGAGGGTATGACTTGCAGTGAAAGATGAGATAAATAAGCTTCCGTTTACACATTAGTCATAAATAATGCACAAGTCTTTACCTTGGAATTAGAGGAGAACATTCCACACCTTGAATAATAGAAGTATGGAACATTGACTGTTTTTTTTTTGCATTCTATGAAAGAGTGCATTAAGGATTCCTTAGGATATCCTAAGATAACTATAGTCTGTCGTAATTGTGACGATGGTCATGGAATATATTTATATACAAATAACGTCATGTGCAAAAATCGATTAAGCTATGTTCGCCCATGAAAGAGATTCATTGATAAACAAATGGATTATATTCAATATTTTAGTTTTAAAGTAAGAGCCTGGTTTTATTAAAACATAAAATACACTTGTTGACATTTACTCCTTCTTTCTGGCATTGCTTTGATTAACGTCTTGCCTTTAAAATGAGGAAACATTTCCTCTCTGAACGAACTACTCTCCCTTAATATTTTAATTTTTTTAAAAATTGAATGGTCATTCAATTATAGCCTCAAAGTTGTACAGGTAAATATTTAAATATGTGGATAAAAGATTGATTCTTGCTTGGTAATCCCACTCATTCTTCCATTGTTTGTTTGGTATTCATGACATGGCGTTGATTGCTCAGGTTGGAAGTTTTACGCAGATGTGGCAGGGGTTGACACGGATGGAGGCTGGGAAATAGCAGCAAGGGCCGGATTAGGGGAAGCCTCTCCTCCTCCCACCGCATCAATTCCTCCATTACTAGCCTCATCTACTTCCTCAACATCCTCCTCCAAATCATCAAGAGAGCAAGAGCTGCATCTGAAAATAAAACAGTTCAACTCATTTTTTTAGTTGGCACACAGGCAGACCCACCAACCAATGATCACTGGAGTCACCACTTACCGACTCTCATCGATACCGTAGTTGATGCATGTGCGCCCAATGCATTGACAACATCCATCATGAAACCAACGGAAGTAGGAGGCTCCCATTGAGTGACACGAGTTTTTGCACTTATTCAAAGGCATACATTGGGACATATATGCCACCGTACAGTTCACCGTGATGACCTCCTTGGACGGGTCAACAACTATCTTGCCACCTGCCAGGGCTGTAAATACAAAGAATACTGAATTGTTGCAAGTGATTGATATAAATATGTGCTTCTTACAAACGACATCTTTTCCGGGTGGAGTATCCACCTTGGGTTGAAACCAGGACTGGTCAATGTCAATGGGATAAGTGAAGGTGGCCCAACGTCCTTGAAGATCCTTCTCCTCCGTTAAAATGTTAAAAAGATCGGGCATCGGTTCCTTAAGGTCTCCAACTTGAGAATGCATCGCCACAGTTGCAGTCGCATTCGGCTTGGGACAAAGCTCTATGATGGAAAGCGTAAGTTTATTAGAACCACACCCACTCAACAACTACAAATTCTTACCAACACAGGAGCAGCACTCATCATAAAGATAAGTGAGACAGTCGAAGCACTCCCGACAGCAGGAGCAATTAGTGAGAGTGCATTTACAGGCTTGGGTGAGCGTGCATTTGGACACGATGGAAGCACAGACGGCTTCGTTGCCTATGAAAATCAAAACAGTTATATAAAGAGCTAATAACCTTACTGATCGGTAACACCTAGCGGTATTAAATAAGCAATATTATAAATTAATTAAGAAGTACTTACACCCCCAAATCCCTACAAGTGTGGTGGAGGTGACCCAAATGAGGACAAGGACCACCAGGAAGGAGTGGGTGGAGGAGGGAGAGTCACACTTTGAACTCTTCATGATTTATGAGGCACTCCAACTCTGTTCATCTCCCAGATATGGGAACCAATCAAACAATTTGAGACGCAATGAATACACTGCTTGTTGTCAAAAACAGGTAATCTAAATCTAAATTAATCACAAGTAAGTCACCACGTTAAAATTGATGAGATGACTGATTTAGAAGTGGTCACTTATCGTTTCTCCCTTATTCTTTTTCTTACACCTGTAACGCGTACTTACTACAACTGAATACCTCCGGCTTGTCAAATGCTGGATGGAATGTGGTAGACTGGATATTATTATTTTGCTCAGGCAGCCACTCTGGCACTCCACTCCACTCTTTCCTAAATAAAAGTGCCCTCAAGGGTCTCCACCTGGAAAAAGGTAGAGTAGAGCAAGTGCAGCTCAAAAGATACGAACAGGTAAAACGCAAGAATTCTAAAAGTTTATGGATCCGTGTGTGGCCTAGCTCTAGTCACAAGATAAAACTTTGTGATGTCTTAATGGAACTTGGAAATGAAGTAAAGTAACCACCCACCCAGCAAAGACAAAGGTCCATGTGAGGCAGGAAGGAACAATAAGTGACCACTGCCCCCTTACTGAGAAGAATGAAGTGATGATGAGAGGTCCTTATAGTTCCTGGAATTATGTGAGGAGTAGAGAGGTGTGCAATCCTTTGTCAATTCGGAGTATTCGGAGGCAAATTGAGATTAATTTATTGAACGACACAACTTTTATCTATTTAGTTATCCTCATTTGTTTTTAGTAGTGCTGTAATAACGCCTTATTATTGTGGTTTGTGAAGAAGATGAGCTAAAACTAAAGTCTACGTAGTCTGTAAAGTAATCAGAATGTGAGGACACTCCTCAATCGTCTTCCCTCCCATTGCAAAAAAGATAGCTTTACTTCAACAATGGTCATCCATCTCTTATTATGGCAGACTCCACAACTACAACCAAGCACCAAACTTCATTCATGATTCAACAACCCATAGGTCACTTATTTGAATACTTAGAATGGCGTAGTTTACTTGCACGAGCAAAACACTTGTCTCTCCTGACGGCCGGCCACTCCTCGATAAATCTCTCACCTGAATTAATTACCTCTATTTGCCTGTATAAGTGGAAAAGAAGACTATCATATTATGAAGTATCCAAGCATAGAAAGCAATTAAGGTGTGGGTGCTCATATTATTATGTGCTTGGTCTGAGGATGATTTAGTCACCATCATAATCCCACACCTGGATGGACACTAATTAACATTCATTTAATCATGCTCACAAGTCACAGAAACGCTGTAGCATCTAAAGCATAAAAATTGAAGGAGTGTTTGGCTCAAATGTTCATTCAGATGAAAAAATCAAACTATGAAGTAGACTACTTCAAGTAGTAGTAGTACTAAATGAAACGAAATATTTCCAGCACATGTCAAATAATCCTAATTATTTGGAACTCTAGTCTTGTGGGTGGGGTGTACTAATTTTGTATAAAGGGGAATGTGAATTTTGGGTAAAAATCCCAGCAAATGCCCATACTTGCATGCGATTAACCATCGCAAATGCCAATTATTGTCATTCCATAGTATGGAATGGAATCCAACCTGTGGATGAGTCTGGGATGATTCTATCTGTATTCTTCTTTGATATCGGCTTCTTTCTGCAATTCACCGTCGTAAACAAAAGCTTGGCTGGATTCTTTCTTTCTTTTTGGAATGCTGGAACTGCATCCCTGTAATTATCCCTTCTCAGCCCGACATTCATCTTTATCTACTCGTGAAGAGGAAAGTAAAAAAAATGAAGAAAAGGATACAGTCGAGTTCGTCGTTCGTGTCTGTCATGTCATGGCGTTTCTAATATTATTTCAGTAACAATCAACCTCCAAACCAATCCAAATTCTAAAGTAGAGATAGATATAGCATTATCATGGACTGGATACTCTAAAATGCTAGAATCTGTTATTTCACTCCTTCCACCATCAACACTCTAATGATGACATTTCACAAGAGACAAAACTGAGACCCTTTTATGACTCTGACCAAAGTAATGACTTTTATTTTATTGCATGGGGATATGACTCAACAACAACTCATCCAGGTAGGGTTGTATATTATTCTCATACTTTTACTCTGATCTCAATTCCTCTCATCTTTTGTTACATACATTTGCTTGCTTACCTACTTAGTGACTAGATGCGGTGTAAAACAAACAAATACACCGACCCGTAGAACAAGGAGAGGGATAATAATGCAATAACAAAGGGAATCCAACCAACAAGTATTCTTCTGTCCGGATCACCCACCTGAAGAGCTCCTAAACAAAATCAACATCAACAAAATCAAACAAAAGATGTAGAACATGAAGGAAAAAAGAATCTCTTCATTCAGCCTAACAATAATCCTTCATGCAACCATTATTATGTCGCGACTTCATTCATCTTTTCTCTGACATCTTCCGACTCGGAGATCTTTTCAAGTTTTCTGACAATCTCCACTAGCTAAGCACCACCCACTAGGTGTATAAAATAGAAGTCTATTTCTAATTCAATATGTTCTACAGTCGAGGGATGTTTGACTGACTGAGTGACCTACGCTGCTTGTTTGGGTTCGTCTGCAGAGGAGGAGGACGGAGAGGAGGAATTTTCTTCAGTGGGTGGTGTGCCCGGTGCAACTCCACTCGCTTCATTCACTCCAACCTCAAATTCTTCTGGTCCAATCAACTTTTTATCTCCGAACCTTTATTTGATTGAGCAGAACAGACCCGGGTTTTAAACTGCTACTGTGAATTTTATAATGTCAAATAAATGGAATGCAAAAGCAATTACTCACGGGGGTGGGCCAATCAATTGCTCGATTGTCAGAGTAATTCAGAGTCTCTTTCGCCAAGAGGGCCTGCGCCATCTGGAATTGATTATTAATTTTATTAAGAAATTATGAAGTACGAAATAAACCAACCATGCAACCATGCTTATCTATCTCGCTACGATTGGAGACTCCATTTCCATTCCTACCTTCTCCAACTTGTCCCTATGTTCCAAAATAACAAGTTCAGTCTTTTTATAAACTTCAAACTACCAGTCTTCTCGCCTCCTCGTCCATGATATGGGCAAGATTTCTAGAAAATGGCTTCTTTGAGCCGAATCCAGTCTGCTCATCCCCAAAAGAAACTAGTCCCACTCTCTCATTCATCCCTATCGACAACCCGAACAAAATAAAATAAAATAACTAACAGTTGAGTGAGTGGGTAATTGAGAAAACATACCATACTGCCGGATTTGGGCGTAGGCTATTTTTGTAACTTTCTCCAAATCGTTTTTAGCCCCAGTTGTAACCCGGTTGAAAGTGACCGATTCGGCGACTCGTCCACCCAAAATCATGCACATCTTTTCAAATAACTAAGATAGCAATGAAATAAAAGTTTTAACACTTAAGTCAGTAATTGAGAAAACATGCGAGGGTAAACATATTGGTGTTGACTGACCTCTTCCTTGTTGAACAATTTTTGGTCTTGAGGCATGTAGGAAGCAAAGCCAAGGACTTGATTTGTCCGAGGAACGATGGTGACTTTGAGAAGGGCGTCCGTGGATTTTAGCATCCAGCCCACAAGTGCATGACCTTTAGATTCATACATAAATAACTACTCTCTATCCACGCCAATAGTTTAAAACAACACAAAAAATTTACCACATTCGTGATAGGCAATCACTTGACGTTCTTCTGGAGACATAACCTATAAATCACAGATTCGGTCATTTACAGGAGGAAGTAAAAAAATAGGACATTGTTTCGATTATCAGTAAAACTGCACATTTATCTACCTGAGTTCTTTTCTCCGTCCCACCAACGACTCGTTCAACGGCGTACTCAAGATCTGATCCTTTGACTATTTTTTCCTTGTGTCTAGCAGCGAATAAGGCAGCTTCATTTGCAACGTTGGCTATATCTGCTCCTGGAATTTCAGAGGCAACCAGGCCAAACATTTAGTCAGCTACTAAACTAAAATTGTATGGCTACAAATGGTGCAATGTCTTAAAATGTGTTTACCACTAAATCCTGGTGTTAATTGGGCCATGCGACGAGAATAGCGTTGGGGTGGAGCTTCTAATTTAATTCCTTTCAAATGCTGTTCAAAAATCTCTTTCCTTTCCTCCAGGGTTGGGAGATCGATTAAAATATGTCTGTCAAATCTTCCTGGTCTCAACAAAGCTCGATCTAAAACGTCGGCCCGATTGGTTGAGCCAAGTACGAAAACTCCTTAAAATAAACAAATAAATAAATTTTCGGTGCCGGAAGGTGGCATTTCGATACGGTTTGCGAGTACCTTCCTTGGTCGCCATTCCATCCATTTCGACTAGAAGTTGGTTGAGTGTTTGTTCACCTTCTCCAGCACCTCCGTCCGCACCTCCACCACCAGCACCCGCGCCTCCAACTCCACTCCGTTTCCGACCAATTGCATCTATCTCATCAATGTAAATAATACACTGGGGCTCGCTTTTTGGCTTCTTTGAATAAATCCCGGACTCGAGCCGCCCCAAGGCCACCAATCATTTCGATAAACTCGCTTCCATTCATAGAAAGAAAAGGGACGCCGGCCTCGTTGGCGACGGCTTTGGCTATAAGACAAACACAATCAAAATTATTTGGGGTATAATTAATCTGAATGATATCCATGCGGGAAATCAGTTAAAAAAAAGTATTACCCAACATAGTCTTCCCACAGCCGGGTGGACCTGACAGAGGAAACAAAAAATTGAATTGCAATGAATGATGGCGAATGAACAGTGTTGGATAAATTGCTATTGTTAACCTAAAAGTAATGCTCCATGAGGTACTTTGGCTCCTAAACTTTTATAGAAGGCAGGTTTTTTTAGGTAATCCACAAATTCCATGACCTCGGTTTTGGCTTCCTTCAAGCCTGCAACGTCTGCAAATTTTACTCCTTTTCCACTCCGACTTAATGCATCCACCAGTGTGAATCGAGCCTTGCTCATTTGCATCTGAAAACAAAAGAAAGGTCAACAAATGACATAACTGACACTGAAGGAATTAGGTAGTAACTCACAAAGGAATCCATACTAATAGGACTTTTAAAGGATTTGGACCGGGTCATAATGGCGAGAAGAAGGCCAACGACAAGGATGGATGCTAACAACTTCCCCGCAGTGTCCGAGGTACGTTCATACACGACTGGAACGCGTCTATCCTGTGGAATTCCAAGTCGTTCCTCAGCCTCCCTTAATTTAGCTTCGAATTTGCTCATATCCGCTATATTCATGTGATATGATTTGTGCTCCACCTGATTCCGAATGGAAATTATGCAGTTAGTAGATAACCGATTGTATTGATGTGAGTAATGACAATACCTTCCTTCCTTTGACCACTGCATTATCGAACAATATTATAGTAATTATATCCATATCGGGTCTTATTATGATTTCTTCAACCTCCCCCTTAGCCAACATATGATGCAGAAATTCATTCCAAGAAACGTAACGCACAACCTACAACATAAACCAACAAAAATATATGAATTCCAAGTCATTTTTCGATTGTAATGTGATGGTCATCGTCATAAATGTTCCCCACAGTCAGTTNAGTGGTCAAAGGAAGGAAGGTATTGTCATTACTCACATCAATACAATCGGTTATCTACTAACTGCATAATTTCCATTCGGAATCAGGTGGAGCACAAATCATTAAAAGAAGCATATGAGTAGGGTCCTTAGAAGACTATTCAATGATTGACACCCACAGCAATAAAGAAATAGGCCGTGAGCATCCAAAGGAAAGCTTTAACCAGAAGCGCGGATAACTTGTCCTCGTCCCCATTCTTATTCCCATCCGGCCCACCACCGCCACCACCACTTCCTGTGTCACCTACTGGTGGCCTTGGAGTCATCATGTTTCTGCGGTGGTCTTGGTGGACCTCCCCCACCCCCACCGGAAGAGGAGGGCGAAGGAGTCGTGTAAAGGTTTCTACTGTTCCCACTCCAATAACTAGCCAATATCCCAGCCTCTTTCCATAGCCTCCGTTCTACAGCCAGTGGGAGGCAGAGACTGTACAGTTGGTGGTTGACTTCTAGTCAGGAGGGGTGTGGGAGGAGACTCCAACAATCTCAGCTGACGACATAGTAAACGCAGTCGACTCCCCGTGACTCCCAGCCCTCCTCCTAATTTAGAGAGGGACATAATAAAGTAAACTTGTTCAAATTGTGGCCCGGCAGAGGAACATGGCGATAAAACGTGTCGATAAAACGGCAACTTGTCGCCAAATAGTTTGATGGTGCAATAATATTATTGCAGTTGTGTAAATAAAACTCCCGGGGACGGTAGCAGGAAACCCCAATCACCGGCTGGCAGGCTTCTCACAACATTGCAGTCAACAATATTTTGAAAATAAATAATTTATTAAAATAGTTAAATTACTAAAATAATTAGACTTTTAACGGACTTGACCCTACCTTGGTTGTGACCTTGACCTCGCCCTTTGGACGACAACAGGATGGCGATTCTGGTAATGTTGAGAGTTCCTCACTGTTTCCGGCTGATTGATTACTAGCATGATTGATTACTTATCTTTTAATTTGCCCGTTAACTAACTAATCCCTTAATTAATATTAATTATTGCTTGATATAGAGTAGAGCCTTGTATTTATTTATCATTTTACTTGAACTGATTATTATTCTGTCTGATATTCTTCCAACAGAGACGTTGTTTGCATGCTCGTTCGTTCGTTCGTTCGCTTCCACTTTTTGTTGAACATTGATTGAATCTTGACTCCTACTTCCAACAAAAGGCTGCCCCACCCACCCCCGAAGTAAGTTCCCTCCAATCCCCCTTCTAATATTAACTAATTGTTGACTAGATTTAATTGGCCATTAGTTCAAGTTGGTCTAATCCACATCCACATACTAGTTAATTGGTGTCTTAATTGTCTTGTTCTTCCTCCAATGCACAGACGTCTTGAACCATGGAGCCATCCAAGGCTTCGCAGGATTCTTTCACCACCACGCCCAAGACTACTTCATCATCTGGCACTACGTCCACACCCACTGTAGCAGCCATCATCAAAACAACTTCGGTAGCCACACCCTCCAGCTCCACCATCGACATTAAAACAACAGCAACACCTCCCACCAGCTCCACAACTGTGACTTTAAGTTCTAATTCTGCCACTACAACCACTGGGAGCAGTACAACGACGACTACCACCACCTCCGCAGCTACTCCTTCCAGTACGACACACAAAGCTCCCAATAACAATTCTGTGACTATATCTTTGGGTGTGGGAGCTTTTACTTCGACTCCAGGGTCCAATCCTACCAAAACTTCTCCACCCCTGCCAAAAACCACGGAATCAACTCCTACCGCCCCTCCGTCCACCTCTACGACCACTTCAAATCCTCCTCTGAGCACGACTACAACAAAACCCACAATTAGCAGCGGAAGCAGCAGCAAACCTCCTCAAACTCTTACTTCATCCTCAACCAAGGCAATTTCTTCCTTATCCTCCAAAGAGGCTGAAGTGGTTCCGAAGAAAGAGATCAACATCAAGTCCGGAACTAACCCTGTCGCTTCTTCTTCAACCATGAAGAGATCCGCGCCTGTGGACGCAGTTTCATCTTCTTCTTCTGCCACTACCACTCATTCATCATCATCATCCACGACCAACCCCGTTGGAGGAGGCGGCAGTGGAGATTCTTCCCTTGAAGAGGGAGAAACAGTGGATGAAATATCTGATCCAAAGAAGAAAAAGATGCGCAAGGATAAAGAGCACAGTAAAGGGAATGACAGTCCCAGTCGAAGTAGCTCTTCTAAATCCTCTTCTTCTTCTAGTAAGCACGGAGGGAGTCACTCCTCCAGTAAAGCTACCAGTTCCAGTGTTTCTGGAGCTGGAGGGGATAAGGAGAAGGAGAAATCTGTGAAAAAAGAAAATGGCGAATCATCAACAGCTCCTAAGCCCATGGACACTACGCCTGCACCCAATTCGATCGTTTCCACCACAGCCACTACAACAACAACACCGACCACCGGTGCACATAAATCCGGAACTTTTACGACTGGGGAAGAGGGTAAAACTGGTTCCACGGCCACGCCACCAACTAACACAGCACCTACAACGACCACTTGTGTCACCACGTCCTCAACTTCGTCAGTAGGAGGAGAGACAGGAGTGGTGGGAGGAAGTGGAGGGAGTGCTACAGGACCCAAAGTCCCTCCATTAAAAATAGTTCTTCAAGGCTACTCTTCTGCTTCCAACAATTCGGCATCAACTTCGTCAACCAACACTCCCACAACAGCCACGACGCCCTCCTTGACTATCACAAGCTCCAGCAGCATTGGAAGTAGCCAAGAATCCAACAAAGGGGACACTGGTAAACCTTTTGCTTCACTACCTGAACAACAGCAACCCCCAATTTCAAAGGGAAATGGTGGGACAACTACACCTTCTGGGGTATCCTATGCCGTTTCATCCACGACTGATGCCCCCACTTCTACTTCTGCTCCCACGAGTTCAACCAAGGACAAAGTTCTAGCTAAAGATAAGCAGGAGGATGAGAAGGAAAAGTTGGACAAAAAAGATAAAGTTATTCCACCACTTCCTTCATTAGAACAAGAAAAGGACAAGGAAAAAGGAGAGGTTAAAAAGAAGGCTGGGGCTCTTTCATCTGCTACTGTTGCTGCTTCTCCTTCAACGACGACGTCGTCTGTTCCAACTGGTCCAAATACTGTCCCAACCACCGCAACCAATTCCCAACAAGCTTCTTCAACCACTACATCAAAAACCATCACTCTCAATGAAAAGGAAACTCCGGTATCCACAACTGTTGGGGACGGAGTGACGGCAACGACAACCAGCAGTAAACCAACGTCCACAACAGTTTCTGCACTACCAGAAATTAAGGAAGCTACTGCAACTGCTCCACTTGCGTCTGCTGTCCCCAACACAAAAGGAAAAGAACCAAGTTCAGCCCCAGCTCAACCAGCCAATTCATCCACTTCTTCCTCCCCTACAAAACCTGGAGGAGAAAAGCCAGAGGAAGACTCCACTTCCACTCACCCTAGTTCCACCAGCAGTGGCAGTAAGAAGGAAAAAACGGGCCCTGGAAGCACCGAGTCCGATGGGGGTGGTGGCAGGGTGGAGTTGGGTCCTAAAGAAAAACCCACAAGAATTACACGCAGTTCCCATCGAATTTTGGAGAAGCATGGAGGTTCTTCATCTGGACTTCCCAATTCACCCAGTTCCATCTCTCCTAAAACATCCGCCTGTCCCTCCCCTTCAACCAGCCAACATGGGGATGAGGTGAGTCGTATATTACTCTTGTTTTTTTTTACTTTCAAGAATTTACTAAACTTTCTTTATAATATTAGAAACATGATGAAAAAATGGACACCTCTGAGCCACCCACTTCGGCTCCAACCGTTCCACCAGCAGTGGATCTTCATCCTCGGAAACGGAAACTAAAGGCAGCCAAGGGAGGAGAGAAAGAAAAGGATGGGAGCGGAGGGACAGGGGCGACGCTCCCGGCTTCGACAGCAGCAACAGCGGGACCACACCCAACCACGACCTCTTCGGCCCCCACTACTGTCACAAATTCATCATCCACCGTGTCTGCTACTTCAGGTGCTGGGTCCAGCGGTAGTGCCACACCTGCTCGTCAAATCACTGTTACAGCCAGTACCAGCCACGCCCATGTTGCAGGAGAAAATAGCAAGGAGTCTCATCATTCCGCTTCAGGCACAGCGGAGAGTGGATCTTCTCAACAGCAAAATGATCCTCCACCAATGATGAATTGCTTCGAGATGTGGTTCAATATACGGAAGCAGGTGAGTAGAGTAGTGGGTGGAGCCGGAGAAGAGTTTTAGTTTATAGAAAATGTGAGCAAATAATTGCACCTTTTAATTTTATAGATCGCAGCCCGACGTCGCAATCTGTTCCCCGTGACTCCAAAACCACCCAAGGGCTTTAAAGACTACCTTATGAATCGGGGGACATACGTTCTCCAAGGGAATCCTGGTGCATCCATGTCCGTTCCCTTACTTAACCCACCCTCCTCACTGGCTCAAAATATGAAAGAAAGTTTCTTGGACCAAGAAAAGGGCAGACATCGTCTACGTCTCCAACATCTCGTGGAGAAGGAAAAATTGGTGTTGGCCGTTGAACAGGAAATTCTTCGCGTCCATGGTCGTGCAGCAAGGGCACTTTCTAATCAAAGTCTCCCTTTCTCCCTCTGCACCATTCTGAAGGACGAAGAAGTTTATAATTTACTCACTCCTGAGCAGGAGGAAAAGGACACGGCACGATCCCGGTATAATGGGCGACTATTCCTTTCCTGGCTACAGGATGTGGATGACAAATGGGATAAGATTAAGGTGGGTGTGATTGGATTACATAAGTTGACAATGAACATTAATGATTAACATTTGGGTGATTTAACAGGAACAAATGTTATTGAGACATCACAATGAGGCGGAATCCCTTCACGCAGTCCAAAAGATGGATTGGGAATGGAAACTGAAGGAGTTGGGACTGTGTGAGCCCAAAGCGACTCCACCCATTGAAGAAAATCACGTACCGATGGTGATGGTCTCGGACGATTTTGACCTACTCCCTGCCTAGTGGGGAATGAATGGCCAATTATTTTCTATGAATTATCACTAGTGACTAATTATTAGTTAATGAACAATCATAAAAGGTTAATGATTTTTAATGTGCTGGGGTGGACGTCTAATAAAGTTTGGTAGTTGTGTACAGCACTCATAAAGATTTTTTGATTGACAAATTATTGACTCTTTCGTTTATAAGTGGGTGTGGGGCTCATTGATGAAGCGACAAGGATTGTTAAGTTGAGACGGAGCGGGAGAGAATTTTGCACGTGCCGTCTTAAACTACACAACTGTGTACAATCAAATACTACTCTGTTCGAAACCATTGTTGAACTGTATTATTATTGGAGACACCACACCCACCCATTGGAAAGAGACTGTAAACTAGTGTCAGATATGAGAGTAGTGAACCATTATATTAGTATTCCCTTTCTCTCCAGAAGATAGTGAGCACGGTGTAGAAATATCGTGTAGTTTCTAATTTCTATTCATTTCTGAGTAATTATAAATTGAACAATGAAGTCCTGCTCCACGAATGATGTCAAAGTCTACAATCTCTCCGCTGGTAAATCACTCCCGGATGTAAGTCTAATACAATCTTGCCCGTAAATTATTGACTATCAATGGTCAATTTTAATGATAATATTATTTCTTGCGTTCGCCAGTGGATTTCGGAACGGAAACGTCGCAACCTACAAAAGACAGACGTGGGGATCCGCTCGCCGTATCGAACTAATCCAGGATTTTGATATGCCCGGAGTCTCCACCAACATCCGCGTCTCTCCCGACGGAGACTACATCCTTGCCACAGGGATTTATAAACCCCGTCTGAGATGCTATGATGTGGCCAATTTATCCATGAAATTCGAGCGATGTTTTGACTCTGAAGTGGTTAGATTCATCACCCTCTCCCAGGACTATTCTAAACTCGTGTTCCTCCAATGTGACCGCTATGTTGAGCTCCATGCCCAATTTGGACGATATTTTAGACTTCGAATCCCTAAATTTGGACGTGACCTTGTATATCACACCCCATCCTGTGATCTTCTTTTGGGTGGAGCTTCCTCGCAAATTTATCGACTAAATTTAGAACTGGGTCGTTTTATGACGCCTTGGACAACGACGGCAAGAGGAATAAATCGCATGGCTATAAATCCTGCTCATCATCTACTCTGTATTGGGACGGAAGAGGGTGTGGTTGAGGCCTGGGATCCACGGACTGGAAGTAGAGCTGCGTCACTGGACGTGGCTCGTCATGTACTCACCCACGCGGACTCTGATGGAGGAGGAAGCGTCCCTTCCATAACTTCGCTAACATTTAAGGATGGACTCAAAATGGGCGTGGGTACGGCCACAGGTCAAGTTCTTCTTTACGATATTCGAAGCTCGAAACCTCTTTTGGTTAAGGATCACATGTATGGGTTACCAATTTCGTCCATTCAGTTCTCTGCTGGAGGTGGGGGCGAAGGGGAGGAACTCGTGCTTTCAATGGATTCTAAAATTGTCAAAATTTGGAGTGAAGAAAGTGGTGAACCTTTCACCTCGGTGGAGGGCGAAGCTCAGTTGAATGATCTTTGTCTCATTCCTGGAACTGGAATGTTCTTTGTGGCCAATGAGGATAAAAAGATTCTTGTCTACTATATTCCTGTAAGGCTCAAATCATTTAAAAAATACTGTTACCAATTTATTCTTGATTTTGCTTGTTATGTTTTTGTTTAGTCGCTGGGTCCCGCACCTCGTTGGTGTAGTTTTCTGGACAGTCTCACAGAAGAGTTGGAAGAATCAGATGTCTTGGCTGTGTACGACGACTACAAGTTTGTCACTCAGAAGGAACTTGATGAAATTGGACTGGCTCATTTGGTTGGAACCAATCTACTTCGGGCCTACATGCATGGCTATTTTATGGATATGCGGCTCTATCGAAAGGCTAAAACTGTGGCAGCTCCCTTCGTATTTGATGACTTTAAAAAGAGAAAAATTCAAGAGCGGTTGCAGGCACAACGGGCTAGTCGAGTTAATCTGAGTCGTTCCCTTCCTTCCGTGAATAAGGAGCTTGCACTCAAGTTTTTGGGTCAACAAGCAGCCCAACAAGAGGGTGGTACTGCGTCCAGAAAGACGGCAACTGCCAACAGTCTTCTATCAGATTCCAGATTCAGTTCACTTTTTGCCAATCCAGACTTTCAAGTGGATAAGGATGCTCCAGAGTATCGGCTACTTAATCCCGTTTTGTCAAAAATGGATAAGAAAAAGGCAGCCAAGTTGGACAAGGTTTTCAAACCTGTAGCCGATGATGACGTCGAGGAGGAGGTGGAAGGGGTTGGAAGCTCAGATGAAGATGACGATCTACATTTAGGAAACAGCAGCAGTGGAAGTGACAGTGAAGAAGAGCCAAGAAATAGTAGCAAAGGGAAAAAGATGGCGACGCTTAAGAAACAAAGCTTGGCTGGACCCAAGTTTTATGAACTTAAGACTGGACAGGACTTTAAAGCTTCTGACCTTAACTCTACGGCTCCTCAAAGGAAAGGACAACAGCTAAAGTCGAGGTGAGAAAAGGGATCATTGAGAAATTAAATTAGATCCAAGTTAACCTTTAACTTTTCACTGATTGCAGGACAAGTTTGGGCGAACGACTGAAGAAAGATGTTGATCTTGGTGAGAAGGAGACTCGGGGTCCTTTGGGTAGTCGTGAAATCACTTTCGCCATGAACACCGTGAGCATTTTATATTATACTAATTATTAGAGGCACAATTTTATTGAGACGTAATTCAATTTGTCATTTCATTTCATGTGATTCCACAGAAGAGGCGCAAGGACTTTCGACGTGATGCGGAAGATCATCACAGAGAGAGGAAGCAATTGAGAAGATCCACTGGAAATCTCAAAAACAAAAAGAATGCTTGGAAGGGTTGATGAGGTTAGGGTTCTGTTCCAAACCTAAACCGTGTATGAAATCGGAGCT
>JAAXNX010001793.1:0-16058 GCA_036491905.1 Folsomia manolachei | reverse complement strand
CCAGTTAAAGTTTATAAGTAATATAATTTTCATGCGAAATTGTAATGTTTTCTAGGTTAAGTGCACGAGTAGAAGTTATTCCTACTTTTATGAATAATTTATGTTGTATTCAATCTCTGCGATTTAACTTTCTGATTTTTAAAAAATAAATAAGAAAGTTTTTAAGGGGAGGGGGATGTCGAGTTCAGTTTTGCTGCCTAGTTTCTACATATTATGTAAATATGTAATGCAGATCTGATGGAGGTTTTTCCTATCAGTTTCAAGATTCTTCTTTTGTTTCGAACAAGAGGAACGAACTTGTCAGTTTCCACGTCCGAATAGGCAAATTTGGAGACAAACAGATTTCTAAGAAATCTCCAGGTTTGAGATATGACATTTACATCTCAAACCTTAGTTAAGAGACGATGGCGTGGCTATAAAAGGCCACTCGCCAGCCTCACTCGGGGTCAGTCTTTTGTATTTGTCGTAGAACGTTACGCTGCTGGAAACAGTGCAGGTTTTCTTTCCTTTTCCAAAAATATTGGATATTTCTGAAGAGAGTGAAAACGCCCCGTCCGCGGACGTAAAGCGCAAACCATTCCGATCCGAGATCGAAGAAGGTCAAGCGCACTTGGAGGCAAATTGAGACTCATCTCCCAAACCTTGGGACTTGTCGTTTTGAGTAGAACCTTTTTTGTGTCTTAGCATTCATTGATTTCGCATCAAACATCTTTTCATCCCTTATCCATTGAGCATTGCATCTGTGTGGCATAAAGAATTCTCATTGAGGAGCTGGAAGTTAGAGATTGGATCTCATATTCCCAGCTCCAAAAGTTTGTCAGGGTATTAAGAGCCCTTGGATAGAAATCCCTCACAATATCAGAAACCTGTGTAAAGGTATATCCTTCTCAATAAGGGTCCCTATCCTCTCCTCCACTTCCTTTCTTTTTTCCTTCACCCTTCAACAAAAACCTGGAATCTGGTTGAGTTAAAGGTAAAGTTAAATGTCAACAGATAAATTCTGAAGAATTTATTTAAAATATTTACTTTTGCTACCTAGGTAGAAGTTATTCGCCGTAATTTCCCTCAAAGTTGCAATGAGCGGAGACATCTTTCGCCGACTCGACCGTGGCGAAAAAGCTGAAGCGATTTTGGTAGCACTAATAATCGTATTCCTCTTATTGATGGGATTATTTTTTTTTTCGAAAGCCCGACTACCTGGTAATCCCCACTTTTTTATGGATATTGTAAAAACCTTTTTAAAATTGGAATCCTAATAAATTTAGATGGAACCCTGTGCAATTTTAAGGACGAGGGACAAGGCCGGTATAAAATGACGTGTTGCCAGGAACAGTGTGAGAATAAATTTGACAACAATTTCGTCTGCAAGGCTCGCATGAGTGAAACCCAGGCCGGAGGATACTTTGAAGATACTCGAGTTAATTGCACTTGTTACTGCCTTGGAGCCAATTTTACTTGTTCCCCAGCCAATTGTGGATGAGAGGTTGTGGAGTCACAATTCCGTGAAGTAATTCAGTATTTGTTAAAATATACAAGTACAAATATTCCCAGATTGGCCAATATTTTGTGAAACACTGTTTTTTTAGCGAAAAAGTTGTTAAATCAGGGAATAAATGACATTTGTAATTTTTGTGAATCACAGCTTTTGAATTTCTATTTTGCATTATGCGCATATTATTCAGCATATATTACACAAAAATTAGCAATGATTTACTAACGGCGTTTGTATCCCTCCCTACAGTTTCCCAATTGAAGTGGTTGAGTTTAGATTAAAGGCCAGACTTACGTAATTTATTAACTGGAATAGTTGTAAAACCATGTTCCCATTTTGGTAGTCAATACTAGATTGAACTTTTAGGTTATCTAATATCCCGTCCCACACCCAGCAAAATATATCTAACCCTGTCATTCCAGTTGAAACAAATGCAAACTCAATCCCGTCACAAAATCATCTTCACTCGTCCTTTGACTTTGGAGAGAAACGGTCAGACTCCAATTCCATTCAACTGTCAAGAGTTTTGTAAAATGGCTCGGCTAATAATATTCCTCCTCATTTTGGGCTTCGTCTCCTTAAGTTCCCAGTCCGGAAGGGATGACAACGGCAAGTTTTCGGACAGTTAAATAAATAAAATGTCTAACATTTAAAAATTTTACTATTTTTTACACAATTCTAGGTTGTCTGGTTAGTCGCACAGGAAAACGAAGGTGTCCTAAAACCACACCGGCACCGGGTAATTGATTGCAATGCCCGTTAAAGAATTTTAAATCATCCTCCTTAAATCATCCATTTTTGCAGTAACTTGTTGGCGTGAACCTGGTGATTAAAAATGTAGTCATTAAAAAATGTAGTCATTAAAAAATGTCATTAAAAAATGTAGTCATTAAAAAATGTAGTCATTAAAAAATGTAGTCATTAAAAATGTAGTCATTAAAAAATGTAGTCATTAAAAAATATAGTCATCAAAAATGTAGTCATTAAAAAATATAGTCATTAAAAATGTAGTCATTAAAAAATGTAGTCATTAAAAAAATTAGTCATGATAAATGCTCCAAATTCTTTCCCAAAAGTCGCTAATTCAAATTTGTAATCCGTAGCTCACCTCTGATTCCAATTCAGTGCTGGCAGGGCCCAAGCATAAGAATTCGGATTGGCCGTGGAAGTTTGGGGCGGCGCTGTCGTTGTCGAGTCCCAATTATACTTGTACCAAGTTGCAAACCTGCCCCCGCCGAATAGTCCTGCTCCTCACATGATAAACCAAACTTTGGAGTTTTCATCCGCCTGTGAATCAGACAGGGAGAGGATGGAAGGGGTGTGGAGATGGTCCCATGCCTTTTTTTGGGCGCACTTTTGACCCGCTTCCCAATTGGAGAAGGGTCTTGGGAGGATTTTGTAGCATGTATCCGAGCCACACCACCAACCCGGCCATTCCGGATCCTGTAGGAATTTATGGGGTTTAATTTATTATTGAAATTGTAATATTTTAGCGATCCGTTAATGTAAAATGTCAAAATACCGCTCTTGGTGGTGATAGTGAATCCACGGAGCCGTTCAGGCAGAAGAAAAATGCAATTGCGAAAATGTTCCGAATCATTTTGATTGAATAATTTGTTCACGGTTATAAAATCCTCCATTCGTCTAGAGTCACGGACTTGAAGTGAATCAAACTTTTTGCAAGTTTGGGGTAGATAACTTAATTCCAGGGTCATTATTTTTGCCAGGGGTAAGCCATACAACTATTTAACTCTTGTGGTCCAAGCGTTAAGATAGTTGGGTTAAGTAGATTACTTAATTGCAACCTCAAAGTCTATTGGGTGGCTACATTAAATGTTAAGATTAATATGAACAAATCCCAGTTATGCATCTGTTTTATGCAATATTGGATTTGCATTGACTTCTTTTCATTACTGTAATCTTTCCTTGCATCAAAGTAATATGTGAGCTAAATAAATTAACCGTAATTTAACTATTTTATTACCAGCAAGAGTTAAACACGAACTCTCCCAAGAACCTTCTCATACTTGCTTTTTGGAGTATATTAAGAAGACTACAAATCTTTATCTATTATTTTGATAAAATAATAGAAATAACATTCTGTGAATTAATACAACCATAAAATAAATCATTCGATGGCAAATCTTGAGATGTTTAGCGTTAGCCAGATCATAACGTATCTGCCAAAGTGCTTGGATAAAATTTAATTTGTCAATCAATAAATTGTAGGTTTTTGTACGTGTCAAATAAGTCTTAGACTTTGGAGACACAAAAATGTTTAATTTAGAAACCATTGGAAATGAAAGTCTTTAAACGGTGATCAACTTTTAAATATTTAGCATACTTCCACCAACAAATTACAGGGGTTGGATTTATTGTCCACTTGTTCTATCCCCGACGCACTTTTCCAATCCGGGTTAACCTTGGAATCAAATTAAATATTTAGGACGAACGGAATGAAGTTGAACACAAATTTGGGGTGGTGTGGGTCAAGAATTATTCGACTGAGTGAATGTCAAGTTTACAAATACGATGAGCGAATCCTTGATTTATGCAAGTATTTGGTTTGTATTGATTTTTGTGCATGGCTCAACCAATGCTAATAATTATACGCTAAATACGCGTTAGAAGGCATTGAAATATCGTGGAACTGGTAAGGAACCAACTCTCCAAGAAATTTCTTTTGTCTGTTGTTCACCACTGTTTCTGGAAATATGAGGTTGAAATACTTTGGAGTAGCCGGTACTACCAGTATGGTTGGCAGAATAAAAAAACAAACCTCCGGGAAAGGATAATTCTAAGAATTGTTGATATTCAAATGGAGTATTCAAATGGAGTATTGATTTTAAAATGCCTTGAGCCTGATAAATATTTAATATTGTGATAAAAAATAAGAAAGTAAAATAAACTGGTTGGGCACCAGATACACAAAGGGAATAATATCAAAATGAAAAAAATATAACGAAAAACAATAGCCATGAACTTTATTGATTAGCTGGGACTCTTATGTTTTTAGCAAGTGGCATATTTAATGATTATTCAATATATATATATATCGGTTTCCAGCCTTCCGTTTTGTTTTTGTTGAGTTTAAAAATTAAGATTAGACGAAAAAGAATAGCTGCTGTGCAAAACACGGTAAAGTATTTACTGCAGATAAACAACAAATCCAAAAATATTAGCGATATTATAACCGACCAATATTACCTGCCAACAATTCATTGACTTTTGTAAACCGCTTTACGAAAGTGCATTAAACTTGAAATAAGCCTTGCAACAACGTGCATCGTTTAACAATTGAAATTGAGTTTAGTCCAATGATGCAGCTTTTATTTATTAAAATGGAAAATTTTGAAATTTTGATGGAAATTCACAATAATAATTTAATAGAAGGCTGGGTCATATCCGGCATAGGCTGGGGCCCCAATGAATCCAGCAGTGGAGCCATATCGTCGGATTCCAGTGGATGCACTGGAGGCAAAAACATTGTGGAAGTTGGGACCGCTAGCTCCAGAATAAAGGAATTGAGCAGAAGCCACAGCAATCAGGGCAAGAACAACAATTACCTGAATTATGAAAGAATATTTTAAAATATGAAGAATTGGTCACAAACCATCAAAATAATTTTGAGGAATTTGTACTTACAAATCGGAACATGGTGGCGAGTAGTAGTTTTTGAAGTTTGGGAGATGATGTGTTGAAAAGATTGAAGTGTTTTCTGTGCCATTCTCAGTTTTGTGTTGGCTATTTATACAAATCTCAATCTGACTGATGGACTTGTATGTAGGAAAAGTTTAATAGCAGGATTATTTGTGCCATAATTAAAGATTCTCTCGTAAAGGTAGTTTTGTGATGATATGAAATGCTATTCTTGTTGCATGATTAAATTTAACCACGTCACAGTTTCCAGCAGACAAGAAATCTCACATTATTAAACTACGTCATCAATTTGTCAGTTATTTGTTATCTCAATCTCCTTTGTTACAATAAATTGGCTTTATCTCTGAGCATAAAAGATTGAGAAACGCCTTAACAACAACAAAAACAAAAGAAAAAACTTTATTTTTTGTATCAGCCACGAATCAACCTCTTGGTTGCTTGAGAATGATTTGTTGAGTGGACGCACTTTGCTTTGTCCTTCAACTTTTTGTTGCACTCTAATTTCTTGGTTGAAGTTGCAACGACCCAATAATTCAGCACCATCATATCATAACCCAACCCACACCTTACTCAACATGCAGTTGATTAGTAATCCATGATCTTGAACTTGCCCTAACATCAGGATAAGTAACAGTAATCTTTCTTTGTTGTTGGTCATTACACTGATGTAAGTTGCATTATTCAACTCTCCAGAAGTTGAGTTGAGTTCCTATTTCTGGGGTTGAACCACTATAAAAGCTAGAAACAAAGTGGATTATGTATAACAAACATTCCTCAGCTAATTCCAATAACTTCAAAGTCAAATCCCAATCTTCAATCAAAATGATGAAATACGTAAGTTGCTAAACCTAAAATCCCAATTTTTAATCTAATAAATCACTTCAAAATCTAATTCATTTGTTCTCTAATTGCAGGTGATTGTCGTTCTTGCCCTGATTGCTGTGGCCTCTGCCCAATTCCTTTACTCTGGAGCTAACGGTCCCAACTTCCACAATGATTTTGCCTCCAGTGCATCCACTGGAATCCGACGATATGGATCCACTGCTGGATTCATTGCCCCAGCCTATGCCGGATATGGCTATGCTGCTGGACCAGCCTTTTTCTAAATTATTACTGTGAATTTCCATTAAGATTTGCGGCCCAATAAATACAATTGGAAATACTTGACTAAATCAAATCTGAGTTGTTCAATTAGTTGGTTAAATTAAATTAATTTAAATCCATGAAGCTACTCTCATTTTAACATGCAGAGTATCAATCACTGCTCTGCATGACTTGGTTTATAGTATTGAAACGTCCTTGGCGTCCCATTTTAAAATTTTAGGAAAAATCAATGCACTGCCCCAGACTCATTAATATTTGTGTCCTCGTCATTTTAGTCGGATTCAAAAATGTAAATATAGTAAAGTAAAGTGAAGCATCACATAATTCTTATGCACATATTTACAATGTATGTACATTACTCTTTCCATTCAGTCATGCATTCACCTAAAAAAACACAGGTGAATCACCTGTGTTTTTTTAAATTTTCTTTACCAAACTTTACTTACTTCCTATGTTCTAACGTGACTAAAATGAGGAGATGATGAGAATTATTGAATGAGCCATGCCACGGCAGAAAAGATTAAAATATGCCAGAGGAAAGTTGTGACTTCTCTGCAATTAAAGTTGGTCTCAGATTACGGTGAGTGGGACTGACATCCATTATTTAACTTGTGAAAAGGAAAATTCCAGGCAGGTCAAATTACAATTTGAGTCACTGGATTTAATGATAACATATTTACCATGGAATTGTTCAATCGTTGAAGTTAACCAAGCTTCATTTCTTCACATAAATGGGACAGTGTAATTTCCACAGTTTTGAATCATCCGCAGTATTACAAAAATTAATTGTTTGACTGTCCTCTGAATTATGTTGGTTTAAACATTAAAGCATGCTAAAATATTTGAGATATTTGGAAACTTTCCGTATTTTTACCTTTTCCATCCCAACTTAAAATTAGTTATCTCAATAATATGATGTGAAGTATGTGGCTAAATCTATTTAAAAATCCATATTACGCAGCCGAATGCGAAATAGCAAATAAATTGGAGACCGTTTGAGTAATGAGATAATTTCATGAAAATATTTACAGCACAGAAGCATCATATTATGACTAACTTCAAATTAACCACTGGTCTATAATATTCCATGCAAGATTATGGGGACACTCTCGTAAATCTCTAAATAATGAAAGCCGAGACTAATACAACTAACCCAGCCAAAGCCACGAACCGAGTCACTGGATACTCAACTTATCTCTTTTATACTGGCTCATTCCTCAGTTCTGCTGATGTGATTCGTGAAACTAATCGAAACAAACTCATTCCGTTAATGAATCCGGCCAAATAAATTTTCAACTCTTCGGAATTTCAATCTTGGTGTCATTCTGTTTTGACCGAAATTGCTTAATTGTGAAGAAATAATTGGTGAAGCATTTTCCTTGAAATAAATTCAAATGGAAATTTAAAATGCATTCAAAAATTGGAATAACAAAGAAAATCAGGGATTTGTTCATGGCTTAAATTTAAAAAGGAACTATGCCATTTGCTCTTATCACTCACTTTAACTGGAGTCCCAAACTCAGAGCCATTAAATTTTACGACTTTTACAAAGAGAAATAGGACACCCTCAGTTTTATCCAACTCCGTTTTCCAGACACTGACGTAATCCGTTAAAATAAATCCTGCCAAGACACTGCACTGCTTGGGGCATCCAAAAACAAGATGAAACTCAATTTCCACTTTACTATAAAACACGACAAGATTGATCATTTGATAATTGATAATTCCTTAAATTAAAAACAATCCGTGAAATATGTAACCGTTGTTTTATTGATTAACATGAAGTTGGCACTTTTGTTAACAATTTGTGCATCATCCCCCATCAAAGGGAGATGAATGGAGAGAGGCGTCATTTCAACTCAGTCTTCTCTCGGACTCCAATTGTCCAGGACTTTGTTCACCTGCAGATCTGAGTTATCATATTAATACTGCCCTTAATTCATTAATTCGAATACTTTTCAGCTTTAATTGTTACCACGTCCGAGTAATTTCAAAAATAAAATATTCCGAAACAATGGAAAAACTAAAAAAGAAACAATAGTTTTGTGTGGATAAGTGTTTTGGATTAAAAGTTGGTCATAATTATATCGTGAGGCGTGACTTTACTTTATGGATTTTCTTGGGTGTTATAATCCAGGTAAGCTGTATTCTTGTTTTGATTTCAACCCCATCTAAGTATCTGGATAAAAGTTGTAGAAACAAAATTTGTACTTTTAAACGACTGAACTTAAAAATCTAAAAATTATATGCAAATGACTTTTGACTAAAATATTTTGATTGTAGCATGCAGCAAAAGGCAAGGTTATAAATGGTCATGGCTTGAATTTGTTTCAAAAATCATTCGTCTTGAGGAGTAGAGAAAGTGTTGCTGCATGCATTTCGAATATTTCAAAAAATATAAGTAATTTAATGCATTAAAAAACGCGTAATAATGCTTACTTTCAATTAACAGCAATCTCGGATTGGCAATTATCCCTGGATGAGTTTTTTCCTCCGGCAGAATTATCCCAGGAATTCTACATTGTTGAAGCATTGTAGGGTTCTTTTAAATATGGCTGTCTCTCAGCCTCTCGGTTTTTATTCCAGATACTTCCCATCTTCCTTGGTACGCACTACAGTAAATATAAATTAGATTAAAATATTAATATGAGAGTATAAAAATTGAATGGTTTTATTACCAGCGAAGGACTCGTTAATTAATTTTTATTTGTCCAAATTTCAGAAAACACAATCCCAGAAGGAGGAGTCTTTCGTAATTTCCATGGCAAAGTTCCGATCATTTTGGGCTATGAAAAGGTAATTTAATTTGGATAGCACTTTAATATCACATTCTCGCATTTTATGATGATTTATTGTTGGTTGGCAGTACATAGTTTTAAATTTGTCACTTTTACAGCTTTTTGTTCCGAACTTTGGAGATTTGACCGGTTTTGATGGCTGTGATCCCGAGACAACAAGGAAACCTAAATAATAAGACATGGAATTGAAAAACGCAGGTAAAACAGCTTAGTTAATTCCTTTATAAACGGTGGATTTATATTTGTGTAAATAATATTTCCACTCGAGTCCATTTTTTTTTAATTTCTGAAAATGACCAACTCCTGCGTGGTTAACATAAAAAAAGATTAAAAAATAGAACTGAAAAATTAATATAATCAGATTTTTCCAGGATGGCTGCCGAAAGATTAAGACAACTCCAACTCGAGCCCAGGCGTTCTTGGAGGAAACATCAACTTGACACAACCCCGATACACAAGGTCTTGAATTATAATTTTTAGTGTACCTAGGTTAGTATCGTATTCTAAGTAGTAGGGAATTCATTAGTTTTAAGTAAACCATGGTTTGGAACAAATGCTTTTAATTAATTAGCCTTTTTAATCTTTTCACGATAATGTTAATTTGGATAAGATTAGGATTATGCCCTTAATTCATATTTTAAATTCAAGAAAACTTCAAAGATTCTTTTCATTTGAGGTTTAATAATATTTTCAGATATATTGTAGTTTCTTATATTTTCTTTCATTGGTGAAACACTTACCAATCTGTAACACAATTTAACAAAGTAATTAGGGTATAATTATTTGTTACAAACAATTGATGGCGGATGCTATTTTGATCATGCATCTCGAACGGGATATCATTTGCTATGTTTGTTAGCAAATTCTGCAGTTTAATTTATCTCATTTTGATTAATTTTAATGAAATCCTGCGTAGTTTTCAGATTTTGTAGTCAACCTACAAAGTAATTTGTAGAACTTTTCTTGTTGAGGCTGACGTCATCGTCCATCTTAACCAAGAATTGAATAAGGGGGCAGTAAAACTCTCACGTTAGATTATACGAAGTCTTGATTGTCAGGTGTAGATTGATGTTGACGAAATTGTTTACAATCATATCTCCGTGAAGCTGGACTTATTTAAATACGTCTGGCTGGAATTTTACTTCAATAGGCTTTCGTTAATTTATGCCCCCAGCAGGGCAAGAAATCAAGGAAATTAAATTCATCCTCCGTCATTTCTTCAACTAAAATTCTTTCCCTGGGAAGTAGTCTTCCCATGATTGAGCAAATGTTTGTTGTTCCTTCATAAGTTTTGGTGCCGTGATGTTCATTATGAGTGTGTGACTGTTCCTTCTCGCTGGAAGAATAATTATTTGGTAATTAAGTTTGGAAGGAATGAATTCGTGATCTGCAAATTTTGGGTTTTCTGTTTCGACAAGAAAATGCTGCTCAGAAACATTTAGGGGTGAAAGTAATTTGTGGCTACACTGTTTTCATTGCTCATTTACGGTTTTTAAAAACCTGTATCACATTTATTTTTTCGTGTTAATCTGCACTGCTGCAGTCATACATTTCCTTTTCTTTCGTGAACAATTTATATTCAAATAAGTGAAAATAGTCTCGACGTCTCATTTCGTCATTTCAGCATCTGAATGTAGATTTGTTTCACCAGTCCTCTTTTGATCACTAACTACTTTGTTTGGATAATTTGTTGTTCCAATTACAACCACGATTGAATTACTGATTTTCTTGTTTTTCAACATCAAAATAAAAAATGCAATGACAACTCCTTTTTCAACCAGTACCGATTCTGAACTTTTTGATGCGCAGAAAGAATCACTTCCATCTTTGAAAATAATGCATGGTCAATATTTTTCTTTCATAAACTACATTTTCCGACGTGCATTGCCAGATTTGGTGTGGGCTCCACCGATAGAAAGTAGTTTTACTCCGGAAATGCTCCTGGAATAAACGAACAGTATTTTGTTCCAAAATTGTGTATATACAATTTTCAGAATATGTATGAGTCGGCGATATTTGTTAAAGCCGAGTTTGTATTTGACACAAAAAAGACATTGCAATCCTAGTCATGGGGTTGATATTCCTGAGAAGAAAGGCTTTAGTTCAAACTTATTTCCCGATCTTTTAGCCATCCATGACCAAATTTTGGATAAAAGGGAGTAACCAATACCTTAGGACTATAGACAAAATTCGAGGACAATTTTGATTTTAAGAACTTGAAGCTCACAATATGTGAAGGGCAAGGGTCCCAATTTGTCGAGGGATAGGCGAAAAGAATAGATTTTTCAGATTTTTCTCGAATAAATTAGGTTTATTGGGGTAAAAGTGCAGCAAGAGGTATAACTTGAAATATGCGGCGTATAATTAAAAAATTGTAACTTTCTGGTCTAAGGTAAGGTAAAAATTGTAACTCCGTCCTCCCCCATCTTGTTATGCTCGCAACATCAATTTATTCCAAACACAGCCTTGCATTGCTGACTTTGCTAAATGAACCTTTTGATTTGTTCATGTCATTTCCATATCTCAATCAATCTGAAAAGAAACAGGATCACTAATCTACATCTACTTAAATAACTAAAAATGTATAAGCTCGTCAGTGGATTGGAATATGGTTCATGTATAGTAGCCTTTCAGGACCTAGTTTTGGTTAAAAAAGAAGTAGTTAATGTCTTAAATATAAAGTAGGATGAGGATATTAATATTATGAATTGGAAACTCATTGTTAAGGAAAGCAAAAAGAATTAGTGGTTCTAGCAAGGTCTCTTCTGTTTTCAGTTGACTTATCAGGTTTGAGGCAAGTGCATCTTTGTAGCTAGTAGCCAGCTTTTAACCACGCTTTCTATTATGTTTCCAGTCGATTCGTTCCAAATCAAGAAATAAAAGGTTTCCAGTACAAACAAATTGGTGGCAATGTAGCCCTCCATTAAATATTTACTATAATTTCGGTGCAAACTACAACTTTACTCCAGGCGTCATGTTGATATTCAGTGTCACTCACTGGATAGGCTGTTTCATCCAGTATCGATTTGATCATAGGGAAGTTGGTTTCTTGAGCTGTTGCGGTACAATTGTCTCAAAAAAAAAACCCGAAATTAGTATGAGCTAATTGTAATAACCACACTATTTGATTTATTTATAACGTATGTCTCCAAACGTCCCTTTCTTGCCTAATACAATTGTGTATTTACAGTGAAGGAATCATTCAAGTGGGGAGGAGTCTTCTGCGTTTTGCTAGTAGGTCAATAATTTGTTCGTCGTCGAATTCCTGCTCGGTTTTACTATCTTAGATAAATAGCTCCACTTTGTAATTCTTTTCAAAAAATTTAAAAAGCCCTTTCATTTAGTTGGTTTTAAACTATGAGTTTGCCCATAAACGGAAAACTGCATCTCACAAATGTGGCAACGGCATCTCACAAATGGGGCAACACAAATGGAGCAACATATTGAGTTTCAATAAATTTCATTGATGAGTATGACTCAATCCCAGTTGCAGTTAATGGCTTTAATGGAAGGTAAAGTTTATTTCAAGCAACTATGGAATCTACCATGCATTACAAAACTGTTTATTTTAAGACACTTCAGCACTTAAACTAACGATTTAACTGCAAATTCTTCGTGGCCGTGGTTTAAACGTCCGACGGAGCTTGTTATTAGCGATGCACATTTATGGGCAGGGCATATCTCCAATTTAGGAGGCAAAATAAGGGAATATACTTTTCTTTAGTTACCACAACGTACACTTAAAAAATTTGTGCATTTGTAATTTAGTAACATTAGCATTTTTATGTCGATTTAGTGGGATTTATGGTAACTAATTTTACCTGAAAGTCTACGTAATGAATTAAAATTTTGAAAGCATAGTCCAGTACACTAAATAAGTAAACTATCAGTTACCCTCCAACATGGTCCTGCACTTTGTTCCAATGAAAAATGAACGGCCTTTTGTAGAAAAGTTATTTCTGGTTTTTGTTTCTTGATTTACGAAAAGGATGAGGACAATCGCCTATAACGGGCAACTGTTAAAATATGAAAGGTATAATTGTTACTCGAGTATTTTTAATTCACGACAAATTTATTAATTAGAGTGTAGCTGAATTTAGAAGGCATAATTAATTAATAATACGCCCACATGCACATAAGGTCGAAGAACCAAGTAGTCATTACATGCAAAGATATTACATCATGAAGTCATGATCCTTTCTGAATGTGACGATACCTGCATTCCTGCATTATAATAGAAACTTATTATATAATTTAACATCCTCCTTGATGCAATAATCTATATCCAATACTTTCATCTATTGAAGACGTCTCTCCTTGTAGCATCATCGGTACTTCCACACTTCCCTTGGTTTTCCTGTGGCTGTTCTGGTCACTAGATTGTTTCAGTTCAGGTCGTTTACATACTTTCATGAGAATGCCAACGCTGAACACAAAATAATCGCTCCAACTGCTAGCCCATATTGTAAAATCATCATGATTCCAATGATTAGGATTCAGGGGTTCCAACTCAGTGAAAGTCTTCATAACAAATCATACTTTCATTGTTTTTATTTATCTCTGTAGAACTAGATATGGTTTTAGTTTGAAATTTTTACTAGTGACTAATTACAGGTAACGAATTGAATTAGAAAATTAAAAAATTACGAAAATTAAGTTTCATTAATGCAACTAGAATCATTATGCTCAAAAAATGGACATAAATGTAAGAAAGGACCATTAGTTTTCGAAACGTGTTGGTTTGGCTTTTTTTCGGCATCCATAAACATTTTTTTGATGTTCAGCTCTCCGGATCCAAGGGGTACTGTAATTCTTTGACTGTGTCCCTCGTCGAAATTCTGCTGGACCGGTCCGTTAGAATCCGTGAGTTAAGCGTCATTGGTTGATTCCTGATTTCAGAGCACGCCAATCATCTCATTCATGTTAACCAAACTCATTCGAATATTTCGAATTTCAACTGCACATTGTGGTGTTGTTGAAAACTGTGGGAGAGGCTGCGGGCCCACATAAAAGTGGCATAAAGATAACCGGTGCAATTTTTTTTATAAAAATGAGTCTCTTAATTAATTAATTTCTAATTGGTAAGTAAGAGAATGGTGAGTTCAAGAGAGAGTTTTAGCCGTGTTAGTGATGAGTATTGTTCCTTATTTTAATTTTGTTACTCTACGTTTCTCTATTCTATTTTAAAAGTTCGGTATACTTGGAGATGGTCACGATTTCGGTTATCTTCACACTTGTTTTTTTTTTGAGCTAAATTGAATGGTATTTTCCGGGGTCACTAAAGAGTAGGTCGAGCATATTATTTAAGAAAGTGTCGGAACTTTCCCGTGAATTGGGTTGCACTGAAGCTAATCTTTGGTTTTAGCAAAAGCAAATTAATCTTTTATTTATAAGAGTAACTGGACATCTATTAAATCATAATAAATAGCGGCGAAAAGGAGGTTTATGAAATTGCATATATTTTTTCTGGACCTTCAACAAATGTGGGGAAAAACGAAGTTTTTCTGAAGGTGCGTGAGTTATTCTTGACGACCCTTGACGCATCTTAGACTTTTTAAGTTTGCAATACCAGCAATTGATAATTTTTATTTTTAATTCACAACATCAAAAAGAATAAGTCCTCTGTCTGTATCTTTTCCTTATCCTACACATATAAACACTTTCCTAACAATTTTTTTGTTTTTGGAACAATTTAATTACATAATCTTGTTCAAAAATGAAATAAAAGGTTTCCCTAGAACATCCAGTGTTGTGATCATGATCCCTAACTATTTGGCCGTGTAATCGAGACAAAGTTGAAATCTGCAACTCACAAATGTGACAATGGGCGGCGTTACTGAATTTATGTAGTTCTCAGTAGTAGTTAAATGGTTTAATGGAAGGCAAAGCTTATTCCCTATCTCAGGACTAAAGTTTCAGCCATGCTGTCAATATAAACATGTTATAAAACAGTTAATTTTATTACACTTTAGCTTTTAAACTAATGATTTCACTTGTAATTTTTTCGTGGTTTAAACGTATCACGGAACTTCTTATTATTGAGGTACATTTATTTGGGAAAGGCATTGTAAGAATTACGTATTGTGGCTGAGATTACAGCAAGACTGGAGCTTATTTACTGTGGATTGTCTTGTTTACAACAACTTGTTTTCAAGGATTGCGTTGACATACATCTGATTCATATCGTCGGAATGAAGCCAAAGCACTTATTCCGTGTCGGGGCAAATTTCTAGTTTTAAAAACAAAACAAAGAATTCTACTTTTCCTTTAGTTTCCGGGATTTGAACTTCAAAATTTGTACATTTCTATTACTTAATTTAACCTCATTAAAATATTTTTATCAACTTAGTGACAGTTATGGTAACAAATTCACAAACTGCCATCGTTTAGGAAACAATTCTCCAAGTGAAATAATTTCCCAATTAAAGCCATCACGTAGTAAATTAAAATTTTTCAAGCACATTGCACAGTACATACAACTCAATTAAATTAAAAAGTCCGTGAACTTATAATAAAAATATATCTGCAGTTCTTAGAACATGGGGCCAGGACGGTTACCGTAATTATCCATGTTTAAATAAAAAGTATTCGATACCGTATTTTTATTCTTTTACATGTTGAGCCGTTTGTGGTAAATAAAACGTTGTCATCTACGCATGAATCAAAGGTTAATGGGTCTTAACCGAAAACAGTAATCCTATAATGAAGTGAAAGTGAGATAATTATATTCTTAACAAATGTCTACAAAAAATGGTGCAAATTGCCGGCCGCTACAAAATAGCTCCACGATAACTTGATCAAAATATGAATGGTCTATTTCATCACCACTCGTATTTTTAACAGTCTCTAGCAACCCATGCGAACATGCAACGCATGTTGGGTTATTCATCCAGAATCCATACGGTTTCACTTCTACCTACTGAACATCATTTTGCATTTGAGCGTAATGTTACAAAGCATCTGCTTTCATGTTCTGCAAAGACTTTGGTTGATTTTTATCTAAC
>JAAXNX010001792.1:0-16059 GCA_036491905.1 Folsomia manolachei | reverse complement strand
GGGTTGAACTGAATCTGAAGTGTTTGTATGGTATGTAATCTGAATTATGTGAAGTCATATATAGCATCCGCCAGTTTCCCATGCGATCTTGTTTGCGTCAAACAATGTTGCATGCATGTGATCCTTTTTAAACAAGCCCATCATGGAATAGAATGTAGAGTTTACACTGCATATATCCGATTCACAACAGCACAGTCGATTTGCGTCACTCGACTCGCCAACTTATTCACCACCAGCCACATTATGATCTATTGTGTGTACATATTGTTTGCTCAACCTGCAGTCCACGTTTACTGACTTTTGTTTTTATAATAAGCATTTGAAGACTGCTTATGCGGTCGCGTTCCGAAAAATTAGCGTGAGTGTCTACTTAGGTCACGACGCAAATGGAACTATTGATGTATTACAAATTGATGTATTACAAATCCACCACCGGTTGAGGTAGTCTTTCCAGAAATAAATTTTGCAGAAACTGATAAATAATTTTTAGCGTGTCGGTTTGAGTGAACCGTAGTGGAATCGTAAAGGTGTGAGGAAAATCAGGGAGGTGGAGGATACGTATTCAGAAGTCCTTCCACTTTTTTGCATAATGCATGCGATTGATTAATGAAAAGCGACTGGATGATTTTTATTTTAACCTATTGAAAAATTGTGCTCGAATAGCATACACTGTTGTTCTACACGGTCCACGCCCATCAGAACAAACACAAAATGTTGCATTCATGTTGCAGTTTTGCAATTAAAAAGTTTTAGTAACAGTGCGCAGTAGGAAATCTTGCAAGGCATTAGATTTATGAGCATTAACATAAGTGTTATGGAACCGGTAGTTTGTGTAATATACTTTCGTCGACTTGTACAAACGAGTAAGAAGCTGACGATAAATGCCTGGATAATGCATTTCTCCGAAAGTTGGTTACTAATTTTCATCTGTCGCCTCTCTGTCGGTGGATCTAATTTATGATTCCAAGCAGTAGAATAGCCTCTTATTAGCAATCTTGGCTTGTCCTTGACGTACAGAATAAACCGTTGTCTGCATTTTCTTTCCATATAGTTGTCAAGTTGTTCTTGTGTGTTTCTTGAAAAGGAGGTTGTTATTTGAAAAAACGCTACGTATTTTACAGAAACAGTTGCATATTTTAAATATTTTTTACTGCCTTTCATACTTCATATTTCGGTACATACTCCTGAAAGTTGGTCCTAGCAGCATGAGAAACTTCCTCGGTTGGTTGGCATTGGGCAATGATTTTATCAATGCTAATTGGTTTATTTTGTATTTTTCAAGTTCGAGAGAATTTACAGTGTGATACCATTTTTCTGCCTACTTTCCTCGACGAAGAAATTGTAAATACCACAATAGGTCTAATATTTGTACAATTATTGCAGCAGTGTGTAATTTGTTTCATCGGCTTGCTTTCTGTGATTGACTTATTCTTATTATATTTCCGGTTGTATATGATTAATATTTGGTTGCCTTAAAATACGTTTTGACATATATGAAAAACATCTTTATTCTTGCTCCTCATTTGTTTTGTAAGTGGGTTTTACCACTTTTGTCACTGTTCTCGTTTTATACCTTCACTCTTTTCTGCATTTTATTATATCATAAATTATTGTGATCAAGGACCTTGTTATTCTATCCAATGAATTCAGAATTGGTAGCAAGCGATTTACAGACTGAAAGCATGCGCTTCTTTATTAAGCAGGAGTCAGTGTTAGTATTTATATCCACTTTATGGATAAAAGCCTTTTTAAATGATCTTTATGTCCGTTTGTCTGTCCAATCGAAATGCATGCATTTGTGGACACTTGAAAAATACTCATATAACTAATTATTTGCAATCATAATCCCAACTATAAAAAGAATTTGACCTCATTCAGTTGCTCACCTTTAAAATGATATTGAGAATGGAAATTATTACATACTGTACTACACAAACATAAACAGCGAAGTTGGCGATATAATTTACGGCCAAATGCATATACGAAGATCCGTTTCCGCGTATTTTATGACGATGATTTTAAGTGCATGTATGTAATTCATTTTACTACATGTTCTCAGCTTGAATCAATTGTACATTTTTCGAAATCTACACTCTCGCATCCTTTATAAGTGTTTGCCCTACAGTTTGTATGAACAAAGCAATATATACAAATGAATTTATTTAGCTAGTGTTAATTTTAAATTCATAATCACTAAATGATTGACAGGTTGGGTTTTGTGAGTTACGAATTACACAAATTCGTCCTTGAACAGTTCGTACTCGTTCATGGTTGATCATTTCGTTATTGGTGGCAGCTCGTCGAGATTTCTTTATGTGCCTTCCAACATATCCCTTTAATTACTGTTGTTATGCTGTGAAATTTTTTGATTCAAGTTTAAATGACTGACAAAAATCTGTAAAATAATATAGCAAACCTACAGAACTTCAATTTATTCTTACACTTTTTATCCTTCTCGTCAACTCATCTAATAGTAAAAATATACCACCGCGGCGTTAATTAATATTCATAATTACGATAACGTATTGAATAGATAGGAATCCAGAAGTTGTTTATATCTTACGGATAAGGAGCAGATAGACATTCAGTTTTTTACTTGAGCTCGTGGAAAATTTGTTGCGGAGTTAGTGGTTTAAGCGAAATACGATGTCCTTCAACTTGTTAACTGACTTAACGGTACAGAGGACATGAACACAAAAGGTCGACCTAGACTCTTGATTTGCCTTACAATATGTGCGTCGCATTTGATCAATCATACGAAACAAGGACTGAATATTGGCAACATTAATGTCTAAATTAAATTGGACTAAAAGTACGGTTTAAAAGAAGTGTATCATGATTTGACAAATGACTGTTTAATACATATTATGCATTACGCACATTTTGAGTTTGGGCACATGGAACAAAATTCTGTTAATTTTAACTGATGCTGGTGTTCTGTTTTATTGAGGGAATTGTTATGTAAAGCCATAAAATCATGAAGCTGAATTTTCTATACATGGAGGCAAACTAAGAAATGTAAATGATTTCATTGAAAAGAAAACATTCCATTGAAAATGTAATACTATTCGGTTAACTAGTTAATTAGGCAATGTTTTTTAATACAGTTTTGTTGAAACCCCTACTCATTCAAACTCTCAATCTAACCAAGGTTATAGTAGGGAAGGGCAATGATCGCAACAAAAAATGGAGCGTGTTTCGGAAACTTGTCTCGGTTATTATTATCTACTTATGCGGCATAAGTATGCCTGATCCAATGTAAATATATATCCGGTGGTAGATAAGAAAGCTCATGCAGTCATTAGAAATTAGCTACATATAATCAATGGTCCCCATTTTCCGCTGAGTATTGACAAATTTAATGCGATTTATATTAAGATAAGATTATAATTTTAACGAACTGAATCGATTCATTTTCGTAAGCTTTGAGTTGATAATTAATTTGTTCATGCTAAACTGATAATTCAAATGATTTTTTTTTACTAATTATTCACTTTTTTGTCTTTCCAGGAGCATCGTTCTAAAGGCATGCATCAACATTAAGGGACCCGAGTCTAACCTTAAGTCCAAGTGTTCAATATCACTCCACACCCACAATGACTGTGTTCGAATCTCCATGAGTAAGTCGCCTAGTAAATAGTACTACAATTCAAATGAAAAGTAGTTAGATCAATATATTACTCTTCTTTTGTTCTTCTGCAACGTCTGCAATTGGTTAGTAATAATGGAATTTGACTTGCAGGCAGCGAGGAGGAAACAAATGACTGGCTGAGAGTCATGAAATCTCTCGCCGGAGAGGAAGATGATCAAGCAATCGAAGGGAAGCCTCATTTTGAGCATATCTGGCTTGTCCAAGCCCTAAATAAGGGATTGGGGAGCAAAGAAAATATTATTGGACCTTACCGACTTTGTCTTACCTCAAAAGAGCTGACACTACTCAAAGTTGGAGAGCATGATGGACGTAATGGTCAAATCCGATTTCCCGTAAGTCTACCCAGGCTTGTTCTTTTTGCTACTTTTCATTGCAAATGTGAACCGAGTTCGTTTAAAGATTTCGTTTTGCAAGTTATCGCATACTTTTGTCGCGCCACTAAGCCACTGGACCCGACCCCCGTTTTTGTATGAATGATGATGCAAATAAACTCAACTAATTGATTTCAATTCATGTTGTTATGTTCATTCATGAGAAAATTTTCGGAATGGATAGTGATTTGCTGACGAAGGTTATGTGTTTGTTTCGTAGATTTAAAAGAATGAATCGAATAAGTAGCAGGAGAAACGAAACTTCGAGATCAGTGGATGAATGTATATACATTCAAAAGTAAAATTGAATATTATATGCAATTCGTCTGTTACTACACGGGTCATTTTTGCATTTATTTAAGAAGCCATTCTAATTTTCCAATAATAACAACAATCGCATATTTTCCAATCTTAGCGCTCAATCTTTTCTTTGGTAGGTAGCGTCAGTTTCCTTAATTCAATTCATCTCGCTTTATGTCATATAAGTCGCTAAAACTCAATAATGACAAAAACAAAATGTTGTGCTCATCTACATATTACTCATACCAAATACTTTAATTAACAGTTATAATTTCATGTTTACAGCTCAATGTTATACGCAACGTGTCTCATGAGACAACATTCGGGTGCTTCTTCCATATAGAGCTTGGGAGATTAGCATGCACTGGGCCGGGTAAGGATTTACAAAATTTTAAGAAAAGTTTAAGAGTTTTGCTAAACTGAAGCATTTGGTTTCTCTTGATGATGAATTCTAGAATATAATTATATATGTCAAATTCTCAGGTCAATTGATTTTCAAAACCGACGACAACAACATTGCCCAAAATATGCATCTTCTTATCCTCAAGTAAGTACTTCTACTATTTCCCAACTTGTTTCATTTTTGTAATCCTAAACTGCATCTCATTTAACCACACTATTATCTAAGTATGCATAATCATATACTTGTCGACCTTACTCATTAAATGTGAAATCCAATCTAAACGGTACAATGAACCTCGCTACCAGATGCAAACTTGTACATACAAATTTGTAGTTGCCCAATTTTACTGAATACTTTAAATATATATTTCCGTTTATTTACAAAACTGTCTACCTAACAGCATTTACACTTCCTGAAAACTATAGACATATTTCCAACTTTATGTCCATACAAATGGTTTATACATGTCACGTACAATTTGTAATTATCTTTGCCTTCCAATATTATTGACTTATTAATAAGGTAACGTTTAAGCTGAATGGTACTAAAATCGGCGTCCATAAATGCATAATAGATAGTTTGACAAAAATGTTCAATTTGCAGGGTAGAATGAATGAAAAAGTCCAGAGGACATGCAAACTGTAAATATTCTGATTGAAGAAATCATGATCGGCAGAGTTTAATTAAATTGAGTCTTGAGTCATGCAAAGGCAATTGGGTGAAGAAATATGCCAACGTTATTGCTAAGCGTATTTAAAGCAGTATGCAGCAGCTTTGATTCCATGTACATTCATTCCACTCAGTCAGCCCTGTAATTTTCCAATCCTATCAGCTAAGCTTTCATCTGAAAAACATTTAGCATGTTGTTTCATAGATGTAGTAAATATTTCTTCGAGATTAGAATTTTGCAATATTTTCTTTCCCAGGATCAGGTTCATTGACGGTTAATAAAAAGACCGTCCCTTCACAAAATATATTTAGAAAGTTCCAGTGAACATGCCAAAGAGAAAGTCCCTAATCTCGGTATGCTTGGTGAGGTGTATATACACAATGACTTGTCTGATATCTGATGTTTCGGGTGATCATTTTTTTTGTTTCATGGTTTCATGTATTATTGTATTATTCCAATCAAGCAACTTTCCGAAACATCCTAAGTCATTCATAAGACCACATATTTATATTTAAGTATAAATTTCCGGTACACTTTTCAATTTCCACCAAGCAATTCTTTTCTCAGTGAGTTGGTACCTATCATTTACATTTCGTTCGACTATTTTTAGATGTTAGAACCAGTCATGGATTTGTGTAGCTAGATCATAAAACGTGTAACACATCCTTCGCTGTCCTCGGTCTAGTTCTTGCCAAAATCATGTNGTCATGGATTTGTGTAGCTAGATCATAAAACGTGTAACACATCCTTCGCTGTCCTCGGTCTAGTTCTTGCCAAAATCATGTTTGTTAGATTTAGAAATTTGTACTACTACTGGAACAATTCGTGCGTCGAGATTCAACAGGTTTCTATACAACTTGGTGTCTACTGAACTTCAAATTTTGTATTTTTTTTTGAGTAGAAATGTGTGTCATGGTGGAAGCCGGATGAATCTAAATGTGATATCATTGGAGATGACAATATATTTTATTTATTATTTTACGTTGTTGATTTGTGATTCCATGTCCATTTAGTGGGGATTTTGGATTGGGATAATCTAAATTCGTTATTTTGAGGAATCCAATTAGGCATTTTTCTTCATTTAGTAGTTGATATTTTGGTGGTACAAATAGCACTAAGGCAGCAGTTAGAGATATTCAGTAAAAGTGGCATATTGGAACGAGTGAAGGATTGAGTAGCTAGAGTTGTTTGAACACTTTATTGCGTTGTTGTTTTGCAGAAATCCAATGCCATGAGATGACGTCAATGTTTGTGACTGACTTGTATAACTAAAACACTTCTTATTTACTCTCTGAATCCCTTTACTCTACGTTTCTAACTTCGCATTTGTAGTTTGGTTGGTTGATATGTTGGCAGATTTGAGTTGGATAATGGCGCAAGACTTGAGTTTAGAGGTAGGATTGTGATTGTAGGATGAATCAAAATAAATGCAAAAAGACAAGTACAAAACAAGTCATGCAATCCATGCCAAGGCGGAGTTGTTTGTCAGTGAAAAACAACAACGATCTTGAAATAGTCATTTCGGTTTCATTTCATTTTTCGTATTTTCTTAACCTTAATTTGTTTTTGTCCTTGGATGTTTGCTGGAAAAAGTACTAGGAAAAAGAAAGCGGCGTAAATATTTTTCCAAACCGAAAGAATGTGTTGAGATATTATATGAGCAGAAAGGAAAGAAAGGCAGCGGTAATTGTTTTTTTTTCATTCCATCCATTACGCTATGCTTAGCTTGTTGATACGTAGCATGATTATATTGTATTTTTTTGCACAACTTTTGATACACTTGATGAGTAGCAAAAATGAAAGGGACAATGATTAGGCTGTTATGTTGTCGAGTCTTTCAATATTCGATTACTATCGATAATAACATAAACCTGACAGTGCTATCATGAGGATGAAATAGAAGGCTTTTTATATTTCTCTCAAATATTAATTGTAGCGTGTAAAATACTATAATAGCGACATCGGGGACAATGTACGAATTAATTGTATGTATGTGTCTTCATAACCTTTGACATTTATGGTTGTGTGTTTGTCATCCTATCCTGCTGTTTACTAATGGTATTAGTTTGCGAGCTTGCATAACCCTGTATAGCTCCTATATACCTCCCGTTATGTAACATTTATCTAACATTGTATAAGCCGTCTCGTTCTATTGATGTTTATGTAAGGTTGTAATATGACTTTCCCAGAAGTTGTGAAAGCGTGGGCTTTCAAACTGAACTTGCCGAACTCTGGAATGAATTGGTAAATAGAAAGCACTCAATTCTTTCTAGTCTCGCAGCTTGGGGGCCATTTATCAACCTATTTTTCATTTGCATGTTTGAATTCAAAGCATGATGATGTAATATTTTTCTACTTATTTTTTTTACTTGGAATTGTATTTTGAGTTCAACTTCAAAACACTGTTTTCCGTGTATTGCGATGATTGATGAGGCCGCCAGTTTGTCACAATGTTTCGCTTTTTTATAGTTTTCATGTATATTTCATTCAGTACGGGAAATGAGGACAAGTCCAAATAAGACACGGTTGGGGAATTAATTTTATGTGATATTGACTCCAAGAGGAAGTCGTACATTTACATGGGATCTAGGTCTAACCTATTGACAGCAACATTGAGTTATCTATTTATTCTTACTTCTTGAGTTATTCCGGTAGGACAGCAGGATGTAGCGTGTGATCCAAGGTAATTTAATCTGATACGATACACGTATTTGTGTCCTGGTTTTTCTCCGGTATGTTGTTCTTTTCAGAAAACTGAATTTGTTAAAGTTAGCTGCATTCACCTTAATATCCCGGCCCACTGAATGTTTTGTACTTAAATAAACTAGATTCATAACATAAAGGCTGTGGTAACTTATTTGTTGACCGTGTAAGATGGATGTTAGGACCAAGATTGGAGAAAATGAGGCATAAGTAAATACATAATAGCCGTTTAGTTGAATTTTTTTCCACAGTTCGCATCTAGGGTCAACGAGGTGCAGATATGTAACCTCGAATGCAAAATTCATTGCACTTTGCAAAATGCAATGGGATTTGAAATATAATACAATTCTCACTCTAACCTGCTTTTTGGAATTTTATTTTCACGAAAGTAGTTTCTGCTAAGCATCGTCCCCACAAGTACTGTATTTTTTATTGGATCAGGATTTTCCTTGTTGCACTTTGGATGTTGTGCAGTGTAATGTATGCACTTTACATTGAAGTACGAATTGCAAAACCTGTGGTAATAAACATATATATGCTCCGGCCTCAAGATTCACACTCAAAGGAAATGCTAGCTCAAATACTTTACAATTTTGACACAAGAAGGATTGTTTTATGTACTAATGGCCGTAGTTGTGCAATGCAATGCATCTTAACTGATTCATTAAGAGCTGGAAAAGTATATTGGACTTTGAAGCAATAAAACTACAATGCAAGATCAAATTGCTTAAGAGGATAGTTATGAGTGGGCAATATCCACCAATAATATAATATCCATAAACTACCGGTCTATTTTCTTGACGTAGGATCTGTGCGTATCTGATCTTGTATTAGCTTTCATTTTATTGTTATTTTGTATTAGGAAACCTTTGTGAGAAAGGGTAATAAACTTCCTCGAATTAGAATTGGATTCCTTTAATTAATCTACCCACACATAAATAATTTATGGAATACGTAGAACTCAAATAAATGTATTCGTTCGGGCAACCGTAAGCCTCTTCATTGGTCCAAATCAAGCAGTTTAATACAATACAACATTTGGGGTCAATCTATTTATTTTGGAGATGAGAATTTCCAAGAAATATAATCTCAAGTAAAATCACTATTCAAATATATCAGCTCATATCTTTAATGCCTGCTTATCTCTTTACATCTAAAGCAGTGGTCTGCCTGCATGATCAGAACCAACTTGAAAATTGGTATTCTGATATTATTCGGAGACTTGTCTCATTAGCAAGCTGTCATGTTAATGACCCATCATCCTCTTGGTGGTGACACTACCCAGTTGAAATTACTGATAACCTTGCTCAAGGAAAATGAGTTTACCCTTCTTTGCACTCCTTATTGCTCAATTTACGGCGCCGTTCGCTGATCTACTGTTGTTACTACTGTCAATGAATGTATCTAATTATTTTTTAAAACATAAAAATGTCGCATTCAAATGAACCACATTTGAGCCGGGTGATGTTACAATGTCAAAGAAACTTTACAGCTACAGAAAAGATAGGTCAGGGATACTTGTTGCATCATGAATTGTCGAACAATCAAGAGTGACTTTGTTTCGTTTTAGTATTCATTCGTGTGGCATTTTTTTAGTATTCGAAATTTGTTTCTTCTTTTTTCATTATTCATACATGGGAATTGGATAGCTATACAATTTTTTGTGCTAAATCGGACGACACGAAATATTTATTTAATTTTTTCTTTTTTTTAAGCGCAATGAAAAACTACTCCAAAGATGATATTATTCCTCCACGTGAACGAGCGAGGACCTACACATGGACAAATGATTCCGCCGTAATGAGGCCGTCAAACAGCACGACCCCTTCAATGAGCAGTTCTATTGAGGAACCTAGAATTCGAACGGACTCCATGCCTTCATCTGGAGGAAGGATGATTTCAAAGTCGCAAATGTCACCTCCAGTCCCCATCCATACTTCTACACCCTCCATTCTTTTTAATAGTCCAAACATGTACTCCACGGGGACAGATTCAGCCTCCAGTTCTTACTCAATAGATTATGACAACAATAATCACAGTCATGGAGGAAGTATTTTAGCAGGGGATAAAAGCAACGACGAAGAGGAATCCTACGTTCCCTTTAATCCCACTGAAGATGCCCACATTAGCCCAAAAAATTTGGTGAATAACATGAAACTACCATTGAATCATGATGTATTATGTGGCGACTATGTGGATACGGGAAAGGAGTCGACAAGTTCCAATGCTCAGACACCATCCAGTTACATGGAAATGCAAAGTCCAATGTCTCCATTTGACAATTATATTCCAATGAGCCCAGGTGAGTGCTAATTCTATTTTAAGTGTGTTTTCTGCTATTACGAAATATTAAAATAAAATTGCCAGAACTGGTGGCTTTAAATAATTAAAATCTTTGTTGAATTTTAGCATGTGCCATTTCAAACGGCAAGTCAAACGGAAAAATTTCAGTTTCTCACAGCAGAAATTCTAGTCTAATCGAAGATACTGATGGATACGTGCCAATGATTCCTGGAGGTGCTCATAGGTAAAAAAAATACTAAATATTAATAATTGAATAATATTCTCTAATATATCTTTGGGTGAATTTATTGTCTGACATTTGATAAACTGTTCTACAGTCGAAGCGAATCTGGAGCTGGGTCTACAGCAGGATCTGCAACAGGTTATGACGATGCCTATTTAGACATGGATTTTACAAGAAAAATGAATTTGAGCAATGACGGTGAGCAAATATTCATCAAACTTAATGCAGGACAAAGCTGATTTTATGAATTGATTTATGTGTAGATGTTCGAAGAGCTTCTCCAGCAAGTAGTGAATCATTGCAGAGTAACACTCCATCGTCTGACTTTCCGTTGGAGAAAGTGACTTCATACCTTCTGACGGATGACTTTGAAGACACGATGCGTCCAATGAGATGTTACTCAGTTGGGTCAAGATCCGACACTTCAGCCCTAGGGAAAATGCGTTCTGGGAAAAACCGATTGGAAGGTAATACTTGTTTACTCATCAATTAAATTAAGACAGATACTAACAATGTTTATTTTTCCCCTCCAGCCGTTCAGGAAACTTTCAGAATCCGAGCAATGTCTGTTGGTTCTAAAAACCCAAGAAAACCAACGGCACTTCCAAATACCTCTTCAAATGCGGTGTTGCTTTCTGGATCAAATAAACCCGGAGTAGGGGCGCTTAGTAGCTCATGGAGTGGGTCAACGGGAAGATGGCCAATGGCAAAATTTGCCAGTAACCAACACTATCCAACCAGTCAACTAACGCAATATGGTCCTACCTCTCATGCCACTAGTGAATCCGCAGACTCAGATCTAATGGAGCTGGATTTCTCCAAAAATAAAAATAAAATCAGGAAAAGGTCGCATCCCGGACCCACAAGTAGTCTAAATTCTACACCAAGTTCTACTGGGTCCTCCACAATGCAAAAACTGAGTCCCATTCCGAAAGGAGTTCTTTTAACCAACTATTTATCCGAAATTTCATCGCCAGTAACTGAGTCCTCCTCCGATATTTATAAATCACCCATTTTTGGTGTTGAAGCTACCACGGTCAACCGTAATTATACTAGTTCAGCTCCGATTTCTATCATTGGACCAAGTCCTAGTCGTAATTCAGACCCAAGTTACGCATACCATGACCCCAGCAATTCCCAATCCATTTTAACCCAGCTTACAGGCACTGATCTCAAAAAATTAAAGGAATTGGATGATGATGGGGCTTATCTTGACATGGATTTTTCCAAACCTTCCGTTAAAATTGAGGAAGACTTTTCAAAAAATAACTTACCAAACCCCAAGCCATCCAATACAATCAAAGAGACCGAGGGAGTATCGCCTTCCACCACAAAGTTTTGTTTAAACCTTTCTTCCACAGTGGTGACGGCGTTAAATTCACCTCAATCCGATAACAAGCATCCCGTTTTATGCAATGGAGACATGAGCCATCCACTCGTCACAAAACCTCCGGCTGTTTGTTCTTCTAGTTTCTCAGATCATTTAGTCACTTCTTTGCCCGGCCTAACTCGCATTGAAGAATCTCCCGAGAAGCAAGAACATAGTAAGACGTCCAGTGGCTCCATAACTCCACAATCTCCAACCAAATGCGCTCCTTTGGCGAAACCGGAAGTGGCGGAAGTTGATGGTCAAATCACTTACGCCTCCATCGACCATCTCCCTCCTGTTTGTAGACCTACAAACGGTCTTGGACTTCCCGTATCCTCGTCAATTTCTAAAACCAATTCTTGTGGAAATGTTGCGTCTGCAGCACCTTCCGGCAAAGTTGCATAAGTCCAAGGCTTCATCGTAGAAGGCGTTGAATCTGTAAACCCCTACTCATAGATTACAGAATAAAATTTAAAGTTTTTTTAGTCATTTATTTTTGTTTCAATTTTGATTAGTGTTTAAAGTTGTTTGTGTAAGCTTTAGATATACGTTAACTCTATAGCTATTTAATGCACATTATTAGAGATGATTATGTTTGAATTGAGTAACCTTCTAAACATCCCAGTGTGTATTAGTTTCCTTAATTTAATTAGTGCAAGACTAGAAATGCGTATTCCAGATATTCGAATATTTTTTCAATAGTTTTTCGGCTAAGTACATAGTAATCTAGAATTATTTACTAAATTAATCGCTTGACTGGAATTTTTAAAGATTATATAATATTAAACATTTCCATTTACGTCAGCAAAAGTCATTTTTCAATCTCAGTTTTTTTTCATGGAAATTTCCAGTTTAGAATTAGGACAAAGTACATCTTTATGACTGTTGGAATTCTGTCTACAACATCGAAATTGTACCTCCGTGATTAACCCTACCTACAACATACCAACGTATGGAAGTGTATTATACTGCCAAAATGATAACAGTCTGCAAAAAATACCGATAATCTGCCCTATCAACCTTTGTTAACCAATTGAAAAGAGCCCAGTGATGGAAGTAATAAGAGTAAACCTTTAAATAACAATTCGTGTGCGATCCATAAGCTTTACTTATCGGAAATAAAATATTACTATTTACGATGCAATTATTATATAACTACTATATAGCTTATGTATCTCTTACCTGCAGCCATGTACCTTGTTAGCGTTCAGCTCAGAGATTTCAAAGTTAGGAATTATAAGTAGAATAGGAGTACTAATTTATTGATTTGACTTTTATCTATATTCAATAATAATTAATAGCTGTACATGTGAATCAGAAGGGAATACGCATAATTAAATATCTAGACGTGTTATGTTAATGTAGAATGGGCTGGTCGTTTAAACAAATTGGCATAATATATTTCTCAATTCAGTTATCTTAAACCTTTTGGGTGCTTGAATTGTGTTAGCATAGCTCTAGAAAAATAATATCAATTGATGGTAAAATATAAAAATAGGTCCCATCCCATTCTAGCAAACCCGTACTGTTTCTGACATAGGACTGTCACTATGTCACTATTATTGTTCTACATAAAGAGCTTTATGAAGAAACCTCTCGTTATTTGGTGAATTATTACTGTCAACTATAAACAGCTCAATAATAAAACCAAATATTAATTTTCATTAATATCTGTTGACTTGTGTCATTTTATTCAGTTCATCCAAATCATTAATAGGTATACATAATATATGTGCACAGAAGTTTATGCAGACACTTATTTTGCACACACCTTTACAAAATTATCTGTAATGACTAAAGTAGATAACGATTTTCGCTTTGTTATATCATCATGCATGTAGAATAGATTTTATATAACGGACAGGAAGAAAATAAGAAGATTGGTATATCAAACAATTTTAAGTCTCGATTTCCTACAGCTCGTCTCGACTAGAATTAGTATTTTTACTTCCCGTGACTTTCTTGCCACTTGTTCTCACTCCATTATCCTTATCCTTACTCCTCCCACTGGCATCCTTTTCCTTCACGATCACGACACATTTAAATCTACAAGTCGACTTCAACTCCTCAATGGACTGTCCACTTGCAATCCCTAGCATACATTTGTAGTGTGGAGTCTGATTTAGAAAATCCATAGGAGGAAATTGCAGAATTTTATCCTCCTCAATGATATCTTCAAAAAAGGAAAGTGCCATTGGAAGAAACATGTCTAATTTATAAATGGGTTCATGAACCGTTCCACCTCGTTTCTTAAAGGTATTTGTGGCTAACACGATGTAGGCTTTCCTTCCTCCTCCAGGAAACTCATTCAGAACACATTCATGTCGCACATCATTTTTCCTTCCAACAAACATTTTTGTTTTAATTTCAAAATAGGTAAAATTTCTATGCCAGGGTTCTGGGTTTCCTTCCTCAATGAAAGCCGTTATTTGGTTGTTGTTAAAGGTGCAATTTCCCCAGGACAAGTAATCTCCTTCCTTGGCCGAGTACTGGGTCGTCTTTTGGAGACCGCACAGTTCTCGGAAACTTGACACCATGTCTGCATCCGCAAAGTTGGAGTTTGTCCGCCAAAGGGCTTGCTCTTCATTTGCTAAAAATTCTATTTGAACAATGATTGTTGGGAAGATTCCAAGTTTGTTGGAGGGTTGAGAGGGAGCGAAGTTGAAGTAGGATTTTGTATCGAACAAAGTACTTTTATCCTTTGGACTTTCTATAAATTAAGGAACTTTAGTTGGTATGATGGACTAAATAAGGTTGAAATTTAGAGTAAATTAGAGTTTGATTAATACCAAATTAACATACTTTCTCCACCGCAAGATGCAATTTGATGTGAGTACAACAGGGAGAAAGTCATTAAAGTTAGTGTCAAACTTGAGCACATTCTTTTTTGTTCCATGGCTGTGTTGCACTGAGTATTACTATTCTTGATTCCTCTTGATTTTGAATGATTCCAGTTTTTAAAGTGGTGGAAAGTAGAGATGTAGCTTTTAAAACTTGGTGAAAGCTCGGAATGGAATGTACAGATCTGTATCTTAAGAGATTGAGAAACCTCGGTTCGGGGGCAATTGGATTTTAATGCTATGCTTTGGCCGAAGTTATATGAGGTTGTTAAATGTTTATGAAATTATGAAGTAACCGTTGACCATGATACAATTTTGGTGCTTACCAAGCACTGCTTAGCAAATAAATGCGGATCAGACTCCAAATTGTCAATGCTGGCAAATTCTTGTGAGAATTTTGATCTAGCTACCGACATAATTGGTTTGTAGAATCGTACGTTAGTCAGCAGATCTCTATTTTGTCTGGCACCACTTCCTTGCGGCTTGATTTTGACCTAAAAAATTTATGAAAAAACATCTACTCATTTAGGCTTGGGTGTCTACGGTTCAGTGTCAAATCTTAATTGTCGCCTTTGTGCAATGTGAAGCTAGGTAAAATCAATGACGGAATATAATCGTATTTTTATTTCCAGTTATTTATTGATTAGTTACATAAATACTCGGTATTTTTTATACCGCCTTCCTATACAAGAATTACACAGACTTGGACATTGTATTGTTACATTTTCAAGTTTTACTTTTTACAGCATCTGTGAATTTAACACAATGTCAACTTAGGTGGCTGAGATTAAAAGCAGCTAAAAATATGTTATGCTTTTATGCGACAACCATTGATACTGTCTCAAGCTCTGAGAAGATTAACAGAAAGTTATATATTATCGATAACCACGTACAATCACTGACATGGTGTTATTGTCAACTACTTTGTACAATAATTATCCATCGTAATAAACAGACAATTTAGGGACTACTAAAGGCGTCCGGTTAAAGTTAAATAGAAGGGACATCACGGTTAATAGACCAGAATTCGGTAAAATCATCAGATAATTAAACTAGCATAGCTCCTCACATTTTAAATCTAGTTTTAATATTTACCTAGCCCGAAAGTACTTATTTACCAGGTAAGCCAGTGTGTTATCTATATATATTAATCATGAAATAATTGATTTCCACAAATATGTATGTTAAAAGCGGTGAAGACTTCTTATCATTACAATGACATGT
>JAAXNX010001791.1:0-16060 GCA_036491905.1 Folsomia manolachei | reverse complement strand
CGGATCACAACAACTACTTTCCTTGCTACTACATATATGTTGAATGCATTATATCATGCGGCATGATTCATGCCGAGCTCTCTCCCTGGGATTTTACTAAACATCCACAAATCAATGAGCTTTTCCTAGTTTGGTTCTTGTTGTTGCATATCTGATAAATAACAAAACCTTCTCACCCTTCCCATACTCAGCTCGGCAACAACTTATTTAAACCTCGTCCTGAATAATGGGTCCCGAACGCCCTTTTAACTACATGTTGGATGAACTCACTTTCCCTCTGCAGCCACTGCTTAGCAATTACTTTGTCACTGTTGCTTATTACATCCACCAACAACCAACCAGAAGAGGTGAGATGAAGACAACATCCTATTCATCACTGGTAAGGTGGAAATTCTCGCTCGCACCCTATGCAACAACCAGCACTTTCATTCTTCACTTCTTTTATTACTCGAAATTTAAGGTTCCACCAACCTGCAAACAAACCAAGAACCAGACTATTCAACCCTCTGTCTCTTAAGTATTGTGTCCTCAGTGAAAGAGGAGGAGGGGGGGTGAGAAATAGGATTGAACCAGGCAAACAATAACAACGAACGAACAATAACAAAAAACCGGAGGAATCAGAACCGAATAATACATTTCCCATTCATTATTATTCGTTATTCCTCCAAGTTCAAATTGAACTCAGTCATCAGTTACTCAACTCGGAAAGAATGACGAGTTCAGTGAAAGGACAATGTGGGCAACAGAACAGAACTTGGACCAAGCTAAACAAAGTGAATGGAACGATGAAGTAAATGCGGAAAACTTTATGCATTAATGAAACAAGTATGGAAATTATACATATACCGTGTATCCATCCATGGGAGAAAAGTAACCAGAGGGAGAGGCAGTGTATTTGAAGCAAAGCCTACGCAAGGAAGGGAGAACAAATAATAATGCAAAACCATTGAATGTGAGACAAGCCCTCATCCGATTTCCAGCTCAACCTAACCTAAACCTAATAATATGCAAATTTGGCTCATTACATGACACTGTTAAAACCTCGTTCATCTCTCTGGGGTTTCGTTATTCATCATCTGAATCCCGAATCTCACACCCATCCATGCTTTGCTTGTTATTATTTGTAGTTCCGACTAGACTATAGACACGACACACGGCATGGATACGACTCAGTGGGGTTGGTCGCCTTGTGATGACATCATTCAAAGACTCGGAATGAAATTATGGCTGGCGATGGCAAGGATCCATTCAGGGAAAGAGGGACAGATAAATACACAACTAGGAAACACCGTAGGTCATGTGCACGATATACCAATGAGGGCTCTTGGATTGAGTATTGAGATGGAAGGGAGTAGGAGACTAATTGAATTACAAAATGAGAATAATAAATCTCAATTTAGAACGATGGGATGAAGAAGCCAAGCAGGAGTGAAATTTAAATGTAATTTGTTTTTTAGCGACTTCTCTGCAAAGAAGCTCAAGTGAATGAGAATGAACGATTGACTACTTGAGGAAAAGTAATTGATTTTTCTTTTCCCAATTCCACTTGTCCACCGGTACTTTGTATATAAACGGGTTTTGCATCGTACTTGAATTGAAGCTTTATTTTTCATCAAACGAATCGAGGTAGAAGAAAATGAAGTGTTATTGAGGTTCAAACGATCTTTCAAGCAAAAATTTTGCTGAAAATTAAAGTAGCCAATTTAAATATTGCTTGGCTATTTTACGAACAACAATATACATGGATTTTGTTGCTTGGTTGGATCAACAAGAGAATTCAAGTGTTCGTTTAGAGTGTGCGAGTGTAAGCGAATGTAAATGAATGCGTTTTAAGCTTATCAAAATGATGGCGGTAGTGGTAGTCAACCTGGGGAAAAACATTGAAACGAGAATGATCCGATCGTGTGCGACTCAAGTCCGGTCCACTGAATGTTCCACAACTCACCCACTAGATATTTGAATTATTATTGGTTAAACGACCATAAACAATTTGCCTTTGGTCTGGCTGGGTAGTTTGGTGGTGGGTAAAATAGAAAGTGATTTGGAAAATCTGAAGGAGTTCAGCTAGGCAGGAGGACTTCTAGTTTTGGAGAGGAATAGAATACATAGAAATGAAGTATAAATGAAGATAAATAAATAGGGAAGCATGATGCCATGAACACATAAATGGAAGATTGGTTTGGGGATTGGATAAGAGAACTGTTACAAATTCACCGAGAACGCGCACGTGTTAAGTTCAGCAGACCACATTGAGGGAGTGTTTGATGCGATTATAGTCCACACGGTCCGGTAAATCCTCCAAACTCAATTCAACTATCCAAACTAACTTTATGGGCCAATTTTGTAGATTTGGATTTGTACCGTGGTGAGGTGACTATTGGAGCAAGTCAGCTAGGTGCTACTATTCCGGAAGTTTGAAAGTAAATGAAATAAAATGTCACCAACTTTCATTTGATTGCTAGCAAATTCAAACGGTTTAATGAATCAAATTTATGCTTATGAAAAAGCTATTGGTTAGGAATGAGAATCATTTTAGGTGAATAAATACTACAAATATTTTGATAGATTTAAGCAATTGATGTCACAATAAAATCGCACCTGTCTTTTCGCATTTGGTTTAATGGAAGGAATCGAAACACGCAGGAATTTACTACATAAATGTGGAGAGCGTTAAACCAACAAGACGTCGCGATGTGGGAAGCACGGAGTAAAATTGGTTCCATCTCTATTTGACCAATTGTGATTTCATTTGCTTTCTTTCCCACTTTCCGACATGACCTGACTCTCCGACGACCAACTCTTGCTGATCCTGTTAGGCTATTGGACTCACTCAGTGGTAAGTAGGGAATTTGATGATGGGAATGGGAATCGTGAGTAGGGACGGGAGAAAATTACTTTTCAGGTTCTTACTTTCATGGCATATGTTTCAAATTCACGTGCCAGCACAACTTGGTTTGTTGTGTCGTGTAGAATGACAACGTGGTTACTAATACAAGTTCCATTTAACCAAACGAAGCCTTACTACGACATTTTAGATACTACATTTATAACGGGGAGCGTTTTTTGTGTGTCAAATGAAGAATGACCCTGCGCGCCGGGACCATTTACATTTACTGCGTTGTTGAAATGTAGAAAAATGAAGATCACGTAATTTCGTTGAAGGTCCTGTTCTTTATCTCTCTCTTCTTTTCTCTTTAATACTTTCGTGACAGCTTTTTCCAGTTCTCGGTGTGAGTGGAATAGAAATTGTACCACTATCCCTATATGGCTACATCCTTTGCTTCGTGGTGGTTTTGGGAGATAGATTCAGGCTAGGCTTCGTCATCCACTATCACTTACTTCACGGTTAATATCATCGTTTATAAGCCGTTTATCTTAGCCTTGAACAGATAGTTGGTTTGCAGTATATTTCGCTCTATTTCTCTAATACACGTGTAGATATTTAAATTCACGCATTTGCACAAATACACTATGTGACTGTTTTTTTGTGCGGAGTGAAAGTAAATCTTGTTTTGCGTTGTATTTATCATTATAACACTTTCTGCGATATGGATATCAGTTTTGTTGGTTAGTTAGTACTAATGTTAGGTTATAGATAGGCGTACAGTTGAACATCGCATCAGGGATCCCACAAACCAACCTCAGAAAGTGAACCGCAAAGCTGATAATCTTCTTCCCGTTGATGAAGTAGTCAGCTCTGTATATATCTGGATATTGTGACTAGAATTGGTTGAACAATGGGAGAATTGCACCAAAAGGATCAAAATCCGGGATTAAACTATCGCGTGTATCATGACACACTCGCATCTACTGTAATTCTTGATTTATCTTGCTACATATTACACCCAGACCTGGATGATATATTGGAAGTTAATTAAATAGTTTTGGGTAAAACAGAGTCGAAGTAAATAGATAAACACAACTGCTCAACTTATGTAAGAAACAATCGTGTGAAACATTCAACAATCGTGTGAAACACGGGTATATATCACGTCTACTTGGCGTTTGCTTTAGCAATGGGTTGGGAAATTTCAAATGTTCAACAACATTTTAAATTAAATTTGCAAGGTTCTTCTGTAATTAGCTTTTCAACAATCTACTTCAGCTGTTCTGATCTACTTGGTTTATTCATGCAACTGCAACCCCTCAAAGTACATATAAATATAGCACTGACTCGCAAAACGAAAGTAGATCAGAATTGATGACTAGGGAGGCCACGGAGGCGAGAAGTTTGGCGAGAAATGTCATAATATCTTCATTGTGAGGGGAAGAATCATATCACAAACAACGACTCTCCTCTTGAGCTCAGTTTTATACTATACCCAGCTTATTTGAGCCATAAGGATATTAGTGCCAGAGAGAAAGAAAGAAAGAGGAGATGGTGGTGGTGGTCGAGAGAAAGAGAGAGATGGGAAAGGAGGGATGTTGGGAATTTGACCCGGGTGAACCATAGCCTGGAGTCGATGCGGATGCGGGTAGCATCTAGAAGTAGTAGAAGCAGCAAAGCGTATCATATGGCATGGGCCAAAGTACAACAAACCGGAGAGAGTCGAAGAAAAACAAAAGGGTAATCTTTCCCTTAAGTATGGAATGGAGAGGACAAAAGGAGACCATCATCACAAAATTGGGCGGATCCAACTTCTCTCTCTCTCTAACCCCACCGAACTCTGTATTCCACAAAATCAACTTCTTTTTCCGTATCAAGTTGAGTGAGGGACTTTCACACAAGGTAGAATAAATTCTACACCATTTTACTCTACTTGACTACTATCTTTGCTGCGTTCTCGTATTATTGTGTTTATTGTTCCAGTCCTGCAAGGTGAAAAAATGTAGCATTTCTTACTCTGGGTTTTGAGTCACAAACGTCTACATAAAAACACGTCTCAGGACATGATCTATGAACGTCCAGTATCATAATTCCCATCTCACTTCGCTCAACACCCATTCAACAACTCCATCGAGATCTACTCTACTATCTTATATGGTTCGTTTTTCGGAAGAGAGCCCAATTTTAACAATGTGGGTAAGTAGTATAAGTGGAGAGTATTGGCAAGACTTATCTTACTCCAATGTTTTTGATGCTCTACTCTTCTTTGCTTCGTTTTGCTACCTTTAAGATTCACGAAGGAAAATGTTGACCAAAATATTCTACGCTCCTTTGTTTTCCCTATTTTCTCTCATCTTCAAAATTTTTCAAACAAAATCCAAAACAAAGCTATTTCCTTCGTCAACTTCTGCCAAGCAGGTGCCTTTGCTGAGAGAGAACAAATACAGTAGAACATGAGATAAAGTAAGTAAAACATAGCAAAGAGAATACAATGGGGACCCGTGCGGATGTGGATGTAATATCTGCTCCCTCTTGTTTTCTCCAAGTTTTTCCTGTGGACCAAAGTATTTCTTGCTCCGATTTCTTGCTTTGTTGTTTCTTCTGGATTCTGTGTTAAAAGAAAGCCATGGGAGTAATCGAGATGGAGGCCAAAGTAGATTCGGAATGTACTCATACTTCACGCGAGAAGATTTTCTTTCTTTTTTCTGCTTGGCTAACCAAACCAAATCCAAACCATCCAAAAACTACTTATACATATACTCCACTGGCTCTCTTCTTCAACATGTTCTCATCATCTTCAATCTCAACTCTTATTTAGTCCTCGATCGACCCCTTCAGTCACTCTCGCTCAGGGATAAAAGGTCTTCATTCCATTGTCATGATTCATCCACCCATATCAGGAAAAGGGTGCGCAGATTGCATAAACAGAAAGTTGGTTGGGAGGAACAATCACGTACCTTAAATGAATTGTTTGGCGAATCTTGTTCGATCGGATAATAAGATTTAGACTGAATTGTGCCTTTGAAACAAATTGCGCCTCTTCACCGGCCATGAACTAGCGCAAGGCTTGCACTATCCACCCACTGACAATAAATCGCAATGAGTGAGCGGTGTGCAACAAGGAACGAGCTGGATAGAGTTCGGAGAAGAAAATCCTTTGTTTTCTTCAAGAATCAGCTCCTTCATCTTCATCTAACTCAACGAACCGGGACGAAAACCAATTCTAAAGTGAAACCCAGTCAAGAAACAACACAACAACTTTTCTCTTTCCAAGACTCCATTACCTTAAAAACTCTGGTTGGTGTTACTCGGTTTGTGGTGGAATGCTCCCTGTTCTGACTCAATCGACCACTTTCAGCAAACTAGAAATTGATTGGTATGTGTCAAAATAGGGTATCTCAACCGTAAATTCTGCTTTGGAAACTACACACTTTTTAAAAGCATGACCAATTTATCGATATCCATGTTGATTGGATTCTAAAATTAGATTCGATAGAGCTGCCAACCATTGGACCAAGAAATGTCTCGCCTTCAACGAAATTAAAGGTAGATGGATAAATATAAAACTGACAGAGGCAGAGGATGTCACAAAATAAAAAAAATTCAATGCATGCAAGTCGTGACATGTTTGTCGAAAAAGGAAGAAGCTACAGAACACTTCCCAAACCAAACAAGGTAATATTAAAGAGGGCTCAACAGAGACTCCAGAGCCAACACTAACATCTTGGCCCAGCTTTCACCACTTTTCATCTCAAATTTACAACATCTGGGCAAGGCTCACTGGACTCAAAGCGAGGAAAGTGGTGGAGAAAGTTATGCAAGTCGAGCATAACAAATAAGTACAGAAGATGACACAAATGCTCAACTACTGTATATGAGAACATGACTCTGCTATACATACAAGGAAAGGGATGTTTGGCACCGTTCAAAGCTTTATCCAAAAAAACTAACCATCGCCATAGTCAAGTCAAGTTTTGGGTTCTTATAAGGCCCACTTTTTGTCCTGACAAAAACGAAACCACAGAAGGGCTGTAAACTTTTAGTGATCTTTGTCGAGAAAAAGCCATATTCGTCTCCAGAATCCAGAAAAGAATTCCCTTTATGTGTGGAGAAGGAGCATTTTAAAGAATAGAGCAAACTTTTTCTCTGCAAAGACTCTACTCTCTCCATAATATTTTCCCTTTTTCATTTCCTCTCAAGTTTAACTTCCTCGTCTTCACTTCTTCATTCTTTGGTTTACAACCAGTTTCAGTTTAGTTTGGTCTACTACTTCCAACCAACTATGGACCAGCTACTGACTCACTCTTACTTTCCTTAACGCAGCCCACTATATCTGGAGGCCCATGTTTTATTTGCATTCATGGCATAGTTCAGCCAGAATTAATAATGGCTCTCTTCTTACATCCTCCCACGGAATACATAATGTGTACTTAAAAAACTTGATACGTGTCTTTTTTACAGCACCCACAACTAGCCTTCCCCTGTCGAATCCCTTGCTGCTCTGCCAAAACCGTATACCTAGTACAACACACTATTCAACTAAAACTCGATCCACTCAGTGCTTGGGGTTTAATTTCAAGGCGAGTGTTCCAAGAAGAGTAAGTGGCTGTCAGCGATTATTAAAGTAACGACTATACTGCTTTCACCACAGTCCGTATCCATATAAGTATTTAAAATAGAGAGATATGAGATAAAAGGACAAGACAAGGAGGGACTAAATTGACTAAAAAATACACATCTCACTCAACTTTATTTCATTACACTTGATCCCTTTTTTTCTATTCAAATGTTTGTAGTAATCAGGTTGTTCGCCTTCTAAAATTTCAAGAGTTCCTTGAAAATTGGGAAAATAATGAGCAAAATATATGTGAACTTCATATGTGAACTCCATAACGAGATCTACTTAATGTTGTACTCTAATTCCTTCTAAAGTGGGGAATCAAAATTGGAATGAGAAGGCTGTTTCCTTTTTCCGAGCCTGCTTCATTTTTAAACCACTGGGTGAGACTTATTATCTACACAAAATGATTTCAACTTGTCACTTTTGTTTGTATGTTACATTTGAAAGTTTTAGTATACCTTATTATTTGTTTGGACATTTAACTAACATTTTTCAAAACTGTCCTCAAATTGATAACAAAAATGTCTAGCAAAAATAATAACGGTTTCTCTTTCATCATTACATGCTAGTTGAGCTGAAATTTGAGAATAATACTCGTATTTTACTATGCAGAGGGTTAATAAAAAAACGATGTGTATGTAATTTGATATTCGATACAAATGCAAAGTGAATAACTATATTAGTAGTGAAAGTGGAATCCCGAACCTCAAACTTTTTCTCTATCTGATTCTTTCCAAGAAAACATATCAAATTATTATAATAAGCGTGAGGATGATGGGAACAAAGCTCATCTTTACATTCTTGGAATCCTGTTGCAATACTTTAAGCACTCAACCCAGGGAAAAAGGAAACGACAACTTTTTATACATTTTATCCAACTTTCAAGTAAATAATGAAGCAAAAAAAGAAAAGGAAAAACGCCAAACCCTGATTTAAATATGTGTATGTACGGCTCTCCATCCTCCGACTTTTTTTTACTTCCACACGAGTAAGGAAAAAAGGTTGAAAGGAAATGGAAGAGAAAGTTAAATAGTTTTTCCATGAACGCAAAGTAGTCCAAGTTAACAAGAAACTTTCATTAGTTTCTCTGAGCATTATGTTAGTTGGTTGGGATTGACGAGACGGAGATACAGGGGAGGTAAATAAAATAACTTGCTGGCTGGTCTGATAACCTGTAACCCTATGCAAACGCTGTACAAATGGTCAACATTGACATTTCAAAAGACTTTTTCCTAGAAATTACAAATATAAAGGATATTGCATCTCGAAACCAAAACCAACAAATTCCAAACTCTTGAACTTTAGAAATCTGTGGATGCTTTCTCCAACAAAAAGAACGGAGACTGTTTGGTTGATAATCGGTTTGGTATGTTAGCCAACTACTACTATCGCACAGATACAATGAGGAGGCAGTAAGATGTTATTTTTTTTAGGAGACCGTTTGGCTTGGCATGGACTAGTAAAGTATTTTGTGTGTAATATGCTACGTGGTACAATGAAAGGTTGGTTGGTTTTGGTTGGTGGGAGTTGTTTGTTGAGCCGAGTGGAGAAAGCCACGACCGACGGTGACACCGTTGGAAGACAGATTGCTTTTTTTGTTCTGTTTGTGCCTGTCGACTCCTTCCACTATTACTTTACTTTTACTCACTCTCCGCCTTGATCACTTGATCACTGTTTTGTTAGCCAAATTGAATTCGGGGGTCCAGAACCAAAATCAAGTAAACCTTGCCAAACCAAACCAAGCTCTGGAACGACAAGGCAATCGCTTATGTCATTCAAGGGGGCAAACGCATTTTGTGTTGCTGGAACTTGAAAATAAAATGGTACGTTTTTCCACCCCAGGTCCAAGTAAATAAGAGTATGCATGTTGAATGCCCAATACAAATCAGTTTAATACAAATGTTGTTTAACAGACCATATGCAAGCCCATAAACTTCCAATCCAGAAAACTAAATCCTCAACCATTTGGCACCGTAAAAGAGGCAAGATTTGGGTGGAAATAAATTAAATTTGCATTGATTTATTTTTTATACCGTGCTCCTCTTACAATTTTATTCTATCTCATCAGTCTGTACCACAGTCTAACAAAAACTAAGTAGGAATAAAAAAACTCAAGGGTTGGATACCTTACTAGCTCCTACTTATTTAAATGGCTGCCACCAAACAAATCAAGGGATTTCATTTCCACTCGGTAGTCTTCCTCTGCTTAATTACTTTCTACCAACGAGTATTCGATAAAAATGAATAGGAGTCGTATCGATTAACTCTTCCCTCGTTTTCTCGGCTCACTAACTCTTACTGTCTGCTACTTTCACTTTCCTATATTTCTTCAGGAATGCAATGGAGAATCGGAAAGATTGTTTGTGAGTAATTTCCACAAGCCACCCACAAATCAAATCACCTTCGTTATTCCAATTTCACTAATCCAATCTAGACTTGGCTGGATTTGGTCGGATTGTCAATTAGATTTGACATTACGCCATTCCTTTCTCCGTGCGTTGTATCAATTGAAAGAGAAAATAGAGTTTTTTTACATCCGGGGGAATTGAGGTTCCTTCCGTCTCCATCCATCTTCAATTAATTTAAACCACTCGGATTAGGTTGTGTAATTTATGATTTTAATTCGTTTTGTTACATTTCTCGTATTCAGTCCAATGAAACTCGACAAATTCTAAATATTGAGCAACAAAACCTGGAACAAAATGCCATAAACCACTATAAAGCATTTAGGGTGGGGTCCAATGACGCAAGTCATCACAATTTTAATGTGTTAACGTTATCGGTGTGTATGCATGGTGTGTAAGGCCAATTTGGCGTAATTACGATTCTCCATTCGAACAATGAATGACGGTCAATCAAAGTTCAACTCGTTGAAGCTGAAAGGTACTGAACTGAAAGCTGTCCATGTTGCATTTTATTACAGTAATTTACTACATTGTGCAGTTATGGCTGTAATAAAATCAAACTTTGACAGGCAAAGTTAGCGAGTTAGCGGGTTTGGTTGACATAATCGATTCTCTATAAAATAGATTACGTTCTGATGTGGTGGTGAAAGTCCAGCCGACTCATACTTGCAGAATATGTCATGGCACATCCATATCCACATTAACAACAATCCTTGCGATATCAAATCACATGGTTGCGTTGTAATTCCTACCACAACCATAAATGGATAAATAGAATCCAGGTCTAATCCACCTTTCCGAATACGTGAAAGATCGAACGCTATTCGTGTATACAAATGTATCAATTGGCTTTATTTAACTATGATATGTTGCATTCTTATTATTCATGAAATAATAATTGGCTGCAAAGCAAAACCAGGGTTATGGAGCAGTGAAACAATTGTACAGTGGTCGCGGTGTCCTGCTTTTTATTTTCTATGCATGTATGATTTATGGCCAATTTTTATGCCCAGAATGATAATTTCTTGTTTGATGAAATGCCAGTGGCTTACAATACAGAAAACAAAGCAAAACCAAGTCTGCTAGGAAAAGAAAAAGTTAGAAAAATTGATCAAACTGTGTAATACGACTGTGCTTGATGATATTTATACAGAGTGCATATATTACCTTCCTGGTAATTGACTAATGTAAATGAACATTCCCTTTACATCTTGAACAAGCCTAAATAACTAAAAGTTAGGAAAGTGTGTTTATATTTTTTGCCCGACTTAACTTGAATTAAGTATTAATAGAAAAAAATGTCCAGGTAAAATATACAAATCTTATATCCGCAATAGCATTATAAATGTGTAAATTCTTTAATTTGGACCAAAACTTTTTAGATTTGTCATATCACAATCATAAAACCACAGCCAAGAACACTGCATGTTTATCATTGGAAGGCTTTATCTGTGGAGAAAATCGATTAATAAACGCCGCTACATTCCCACTTCGGTGACAAAGGAAGGATAGAGAAATTACATGGGTTGGTTACATAAAACAACCTCAAACAAAAGAAGAATGGTTCTGAGATAGAGATGGAGGAATCAGCCCTTCAAAGACTGCACGTGTGGCCAAAAGAAAGTAAGTAAAAGACATCCGAGCCAGTGGAGTGTGGGTCGGTGGCAGATCCCATGTGGTGTGGAGGGCCTTCCCTGTCTTTCATAAGCATTAATTACAGTCTGACATATGTTAGTAGAAGACTCAGATTGTCCCTCACTCACTTTCTCCCATCCAACTGAATTGAACTGACAACAATGTAATGGCAGCCAAGCCAAGGCAGGAAAGGAAGAAGAAAGGAGTGGCCCGCTGTCTTGTCTCGTTCTATCCTCTTCTAATTCTAATTTCTGGAACAAAGACGACCAGAATGGAAACGACGAGAGTTAAGTTTGAAGACAAAAGGAAAGAGAATAATGGATGGATTACGGGTTCAAATTCAAATTCTAGTCAAGGAATAATACGGAGCCGAACCCAGACATCTCGTATGTGCCCTGGCTCTATATGCCTTCTTCAGACGAAAGTATACAAACTTCTCGGTTACAGTTCGTAAAGTAAGGCACAAACTTTTTTAAGTCTGCACCAACATCAAGTATTTAAACTAATTAATAGCAAAAAGGATATGGTGAAATAAAACCTACATAGATGCTTCACAACAACTTGAATTCATCTGCCATTTTTTACTGTAAGCGGGTAGCAAAGTTTTGACTAAATGCGGAATGAAAATCCGTCCTACTTTACAGCTACTTGAACAGAAAATCCTTAAAGCTTCGCAAGGCTTGCTTTGCTTATAGTCTATGATTCCATTCCGTAATCTGCTTTCCATTTAATTCCCCATCCGAACAGCGTAGAAATTAGAAGCGACATTTGTTACTATCTACTGTCCTTCTCATAATCTCATTCCCTGGTTGGGTGTTGACACAGGACAGGGGTCAACTGAATACGTCACGGCACAATAAGTATAACGCAAAAACTGGATTTCGTCTCATCTTCTGTAACTACTGGTACAGGCTTATCCAACTTACAATAATAAAGTTTGGTCACATCCTTCCAGACTTTAGTTTCATGAAAATGCAAATATGTATTATGCGATTAGGGAACTTGTTTTTCTATTACAACAAATGACTCAGTACCATTGTCCAGGCTGTATCAGTACTAATGACGCAGCAAAATGAAGGGAAGCAAAGCCGATGTTACATTATTGCATTGCGGTTATCAAGTGAGGAAGGTTTGGTTTGTTTGGGTGATGCCGCAAGGGAATTAAACTCTCATTTCACGGTTTTTTAATATTCTCTCCCATTCTTTTCCCTCGACACAGCACACATGGATTATAATAGCATTCAAAATGGTTCGAACAAACAAACATGTTGAGTTTGAGTGAGAGGGGAGAGAGGCAGATGAAAGCATTTGGTATAATTGCCCCTTCTCATTATATCCGAATGTGTGTTATGTTGCAATAGTGAACGAGTTTTTGTTTGTGGTTGCAGTAGTGGTCTTTCCTTTTTGTTTACGTTATTATTACAAACTGGATAGAAATAAAATAGCATTTCTCCTCTCTTTACAATTCCTAATGAGTCTACATACATGTATGTGTAATTTTTCGGAGTCTGAAGTTCCAAACATTCTCCCCAAGAGTATTTATTAACTTGGGAGAGGAGATCAGCAGAATTATAATGATAGGATGCGATACAATAGCAAAAAGAAACTTTGTGACCTTGCCTTGTGTTCTGATACTGATTTTGCTACTGGGGAAAACTTTTGGTCTGATCTAGCCATGTAGAGATATTGTGCAGTATGTGGATGCGGATTCCATTCGTGGTGTGGTCTTGGTTTGTGGTTGAGTTGAATTCAATTCAATGAAGCTAATGAAACTCAAATCAGGGCAGACCGACCGACCGACAAAATAAACGAAACGATCCCGAAATTGACAGAGTCAGCACGAATTAACTAGTTCCGCTACAGATGGTGTAATTTGTAAGTTTACGGGTAGAGATATATGTACAACATTTTCATGTACTTATGTTATAGGAACAATAACCAATCAGGATTACTAAATGCCAAAAATAAAAGTACTACTGTATTTCATCTCTGAATTGCCCAAATATTCGTTTAAAACTATTTGGGCTAACTATTACGGCATCGATTTATAGTAGGCAGGTACGACCTTTGTAAAGAAGATGTACTTGCATGAGTTGCTCTTTTGTCCGAAATTGGTATTACGGATGGATAAAGTCTGTTTCTCAGATATGTGTCTATCTATATCCAAACAAGAAGGAAAATAAATGGAGGCAAAAGTAACTAACAAACCAAACTAAATAATCTTTAGCTCCACTTTCACTCACCAGACCACCACCTACTAAACTTTGAACTTGAACTAACCCAAGATTGTGATGGGATAGCAGTCAGACAGAACTGTAGTGATGTCGGATCGGACGATCGGAGAACCTATGGGAAATCAGTCTGAAATTCTCTTTATCCCTTCTCGAATCTCGTTAACGTTTAATTCACTTAGGATTTGCTCCATTTCTGCCAACATAACGGTAACATTATGCTACGCCTCATGTATGGAGAAAACAGATACAATAATAATTCGGTTGGTGAAAGCAAAAGCTCTTGATGTTATGTCAGATTTTGAATGCGTTGTACATCATCGAATATTGCTTTTTTGGCCGTACCGAGAATCCGGGCGCAAGATTGTTTCAGCCGAGCTTGTTTGTATTTGCAAGGCCCATGCCGTACGCAGAGTTTTCAAAGTAGCACTAACAAAAAGCAGATATTTTAATCATATGAAAACAAAGATTTTTCTCGTTCGTAGTATTAAACTCGGGTGTGATTTAGTAAAACTAATTTAGTTAATAATTTTAGAAATGCAAACTCGTTTTTTATCAAAATGGAAAATATGGAAGGAAATATCTCATTAAAAGCTCAGGGTTAATTTCGACGATGGAAAAGGTTAACGACAGATAACCCCATCAGGATCAGATCCAAGAAATTTCCGTCTTAAAGAAGTAATTTAGACAAATATCGGGGAAATTAATGACTCCCTTCCAAAGGATGAGGAGAAAGGTTGGCTTTCACTCCAGAGCTTTAGCTCCATACCTTATTCTGCTCCAACTGCTTCAGGGTTAATTAGCTAATTAATCATAGTCCACAGAAAATCAGAGAAACTCTCCAAACTCGTTTTACTCATCTATATCCATAACTAACCAACCATGCCCACAAAATTTATGACATTTATTCGATTGCTGCATCATCTTAGAAATAGAAATATAAATCCACCATATTACTGGAGTTTCTTTCTTTTCTCCTGTTCTGTGTGTTGCTTTATTTGCTTGTTTTCCTTATTTCAAACGGTGCCAGCCTAATTTAGACTACACAATCGTGTTCCGATGCAACATCAAAGGAGGACAAGTCTGTCTGGTAGACGAACTTTCTCCAGAGTTGTTGTACATGTATCGCTCACAGGGTGTATGAAAATAAACGGGATGGAAATAAAGCGGAGAAAGGAAGTCGAGAAAAGAGTAAATTAGGCGGAATTCAGTTTGGACCAGTGGTACTCAGTATATTAGAAGTATTATTGATGTAACGTAACGGAAAAGTGGAAAGCTAATGCCTTTTTCTCTCTTTCCTTGTTTGTCCCGTAATCATACATAAACTTCCCGTTACATTTCGTTTCATCCTTATTGCATTATGGTGTGGCTAGCACAACAGTCAAAACAAATGGAGCTGATTATATGGCAGTGGGTGTGAGTACAGGACAGCCGGTGATGGGTGGTTTAGTGAATTTAGTTGTGTTATCGTTTATCGCTCGAGGACGTAGATTGAAATGGTTCACATGTGCTTTTTATTGTAGCTTGGCACCACCAGCAGCAGTCTATCAGGCAAAACCTGTGTAGCAACATTTGGACTTCATATCATATCCTTCCTTCGTTCCATTAGCTTGCTTGTGGATGGATTTGCGTGAAAGTTACAACAGGAAGCCGTTTAAATATTTAGATGAAACGGGGTTTGCCTTCAGCGGGGTAGAGTTAAGTAAACTTATCGACTATGGAGGTTTGCATTGCTACTGACCAATAAACTATGTAGCCCTGAATGAACAAGCACGAGAAAGTTAATGGGTTAAAATTTTCCCTCAAGATTTTACAATCACTTTCATGTTACTTCCTTTAACTTTATCTGTGCTATACATTATTTATCTATATCAACAAGGGGCCGGTAATTGGTAAAATAAATTTCTTCCTGCAAAAAATTCTACTAGAGACTGTATCGTAAACAGTTTGTTTTTATATTCACCTCTAAACCTGACAAAACATAAATATTTTTTATCTTAAAACTTGTTTTCAATATCTTATTCTTCCCATGTAATGCTTTCTTTTCAAACTATTATAAAAATTAGGTCTGGAATACTTTTAATTATCAAACATCAGCTTGAAACAAAGACGCAGTTTGCAAAAGTTAAAACAGCCTTCGGCAACAACTAGAATTCTAGATCTTAAAGGATTGAGAAGAAGGAAGGAAAGTACATTATTAAAATATTTGGAGTTTCTTCATTTGCTCTACCATATATCACCTTGTACACGAGTACGGACGTTAAAACTCTGATGCATTATGAATAACACACGTAACTAAAGTAGATTAAGCAATCAGGAAGGAGTGGCATTAAAGTTTGCT
>JAAXNX010001790.1:0-16074 GCA_036491905.1 Folsomia manolachei | reverse complement strand
ACTTTGGATTGATTCTTGTTTTCAAAATCTGATGGCAGGTCAGGTTTCTCATTATTGGGTCTGTTCATTCTATTAAGATTATCTAACATTTTATGGGTTTGTCTTACTTTTAATTACTGGAGAAAGTAGACAAGATACCTGTCTCTTACGTTGTGGAGAAAGTTGATTTCCAGACATTTTAGGTCGGCTGGAGGAAGATTGAGATATTCAGCGGCAGGCAAACTTCCTCCAATCATTTTCATTGCACAGCGACTAAATAATTGTCCCACTAATTATCCGTCGAGGACAAAAATGTCCACTTCCGGTTTGACCTTCTTTTATAGAAATAGCGTTGTAATTAACGGAGGTAATTAAGTAAACAAGAAAATGTGGCCGACTGCAAGATTGTTTCTGACACTGCATCGTCCAACCGTGGTGCGAGGCTTATCGACACTTCAGCTCTTTCGGGGATGTCCTCATCGACATGTGTCGACGTCTACGACCTTTTTTAGTGATACTTACCTCCCTCAACGTCAAAGTCAGCCGGCACCACGGAGCAATTTAAATCCGGATAACACATTACCTGGTAAGTTGGTTGGTGGGTTCTTTTTTAGGTTGCATTTCAGTCATAGATTGAGTTTGAAGCTGTTTTTTTAATTTCCAGAAACATTGCATCTCTCATTCTCTTCGGTGTTGCAACAGAAACTATCTCCAGCGAGGATGAGTCGTCTTCAAAAGATTTATAATGAGAGTCGAAGTCCATTTTTAGGGGAGTTGGCCGAAGTCCGGGACATTTCTGGAGGGCTGGATTTAATTGAGAAGCATGCCGAGACTTTGGAAATGGTTGACGTCAACACGGCCATGGAACTGATTTTTGCGCTGATCAAGGACGAAAAGTATGAAGGACAAATTCGGGTTTTCAATGGAAGATACCCTAATTGTCTGACTTTCCACGTTTAGGTCTCCCACCCGAAGAAAGGAGTTGCTGAATAGTGTCGGAATGCAAAAATTGTGGAAGCTCTTGCGAAGAAAGAGTCGTCACATGCAGGGTAACGATCTTATCACGGGGGTCAAACTACTGAATGCACTAGGCGTCTCGGGCTCCGATCCCACAATTCAGATCCTGCTCAAAGTTCTTACAAAACAGGCCAACACTCTGGACCTGGGTGAAATCATTTATCTCCATTTCCTCTTGGGAAGGCGAGTTGCAAATATTTTTAATGTTTGTCATTTAGACAGGCGTAAATGTAGTATTGGCTGATTTTAATCCAGATTTCCAAACGATGCCAAATCTCCACTTGTCTCTGCACTAGAAATGGCGTTACCCGTGGTATTTGAAAGTCAGGTCGGATCCCTTAGTCAAAATGGGAGCTTGGAACGGGAAAACATCCAAATTATCTGTGACTATCTTCATTACGCGACTAGTAAACATCTCTCTGATAAAACGATTAAGCCACTGGTCACCGCAATTGAGCGGAACTTGAGCGCTTTGTCACCTCGAACGGCAATGAGTATTATTTGGTCTTTGGGTGAGTTATTTTGTTGATTTCTATGCATTTGTAATTTATTGGTTGCACTATATTCTTGTTTGTTATGCAGGAGAATCAAAATCCAATGATACTTATCAAGAAGCCGTGATGAAGGCATCATTTAAAGTGGCGACGGAAAACATTGACTCCTATGATTTGAGCGTTTTGAGCACCGCCATCACCAAAGCGAATAAAAAGTACGTCATAAAAAGGATTCCATTTTTCTACGATGAAGACTTTGTTCACAGTTTTTGCAATCGACTCATGAGTCGACATAATTGTGACCGGGATCAGGCGCTGTGGTCCCTCAAGTCCATCTCCCTATTTGTGAGTATAAAATTGTTGAGAAAATAAGCAAGTTGTGTGGACAATAAGTAGGCAATCTGATTATGTTTTGACTTTTGCTTCCAGAGACACGTTCACGTCGGTAAGTATTGGTTATTCGTCCTATAAACCGGCCTAAAAAAATTGCAATGTAAAATGGAATTGATGTACCCGGTAGAATACATGGACCGCGTCGGAGAACTTATTATTTCAAATCCATCTCTTGTTCTGAATAACGACTTATTGTTCTTTTCCTTGATAAAATCATTTTGTGGTTGTAATTACAAACCAGAAAAATGGGATAAGTTTGAAGCCATGCTCCTGAACCATCCTGCCTTGTCAAAAGTGAGGACATTTTTTGACAACTTTTTATTGGAATAGTTACTCTTAACATTTTTTCATTTTAGGATTTATGGAGCCCAAGCCATAAATTTAGCAGTAGAGTTCATAGCATTGGACACTTATCCGGAAGCGTTAATTCATAGGATATTTTCTCCTCAAGAACTACCTAAACTTGATGCATTTCTTGAGAAAACTGCTTCCCAATCCGCTCATACCATGCTCCTCCTTCTCAACTCGATTCAAACACTGTATCCCGACTATTCGGGTCCCTTGCCTCCGATATCAATGATTAACAGGGTATGGATGATTTTTATTAAAAACCGTTGAGATCTATGTATTTAACTAACTATTTTCGAAACAGTGGAAAGATTTAGCCAAATTAACGGAAAGTGGACGTAATTATTCTCTAAAAGCTGCGTTGCAGACTGGTTTTGGTGGTGAAAACTACGTCCTCAATGGCGTCTATCATGGTGGTCTTCACATTGGTGGGTAGATATTTAAGAAAAAGAAATTTCGGATTAGCACATTATGCAACAATTGAAGGAATGTATTAATTTTTTACTCTTTGGGAACAGATCACGTAATCGTCATGCGGAAGGGTGGCTACCCCGTAGCAGTGAGTCACACTGGTGACATTTTAGATCTCGGAGATATTAAGAAACCTGCAGAAAGTGAAACGTGAGTATATTCAATTTATTTCTACTTTTCAAACCAAACCTCATAATCATAATTGATTGCAGTGTCCTGGTCAAAGTGTTCTGGAAAGAGTCCTACTCCAATAATACGCCGCGTCTTCGCGGAGTAAAAGCTCTGGAAGGGAGGATCCTGGAAAAGCTAGGTCATCCCATACTCATCGTAGATGGAGAACGATGGACTGAACTGCCCGACCACGAAAAGATTCCTTTTCTAATGCATCGTATTCGTGAAAAGATAGAAAAACTTCAGTGGAATGCCGTCGGTGGGAGTGATGTTACACCCAGATGATAGCAATTTGTTGACAATTTGTTAATTTAGCGCATTTTTAGTGGAATTACGATAATAAAATGAAATTTGAAGCAAATTCCGAGTCTCACTAATTCCCAGACTTGGTTGAAATGAGGCCGGGAACGGGTTTCAGTCACCTGGAATTGCACACTTAGCAAAAATTTGGCATATTTGCTATTTTGCTCTTGTGGGAATGACATTATTCCAATTGTTACGGGTATTCAATGTAGCCTTAATTCGTGTCCCACAACAAATTCCAAACTTGTCGGTAAGTATTTGAAATTATTCCCATTTTCAATCAAAGGCTGACGCAATTTGGCAATTTTGTTACCGATTACTTTTCAGATTTGTCAAACGACCAGCTCGCCGTTCCTTATCAGGAGATTGTGTCTGCAACATCAGTCATCTGTGCGGACCAAGTACCGTCGGACCCTGCCCAAAGGTTTCTTGAAAACAATGGCCGTGTCACAGGAGCTATTTACACAAATTCTGACCCCAGAGTTGACCTCACTCGCCGATCTATTTTCCAAGCATGGGTACGAGCTGAGGCTCGCGGGTGGCGCGGTGAGGGACCTTATCGCAGGTCAGGTCCCAGCGGATATTGATTTCGCCACAACTGCCACCCCACAAGAAATGAAGGACATGTTTGAGGCGGAGCAGATTCGGATGATTAACGCCAAAGGGGAAAAACATGGAACAATCACGGCGCGGATTAATGACAAGGAGAATTTTGAGGTGACCACCCTCAGAATTGATGTCGTCACTGACGGACGCCATGCTGAGGTCGAGTGGACAAAGAATTGGGAGTTGGACGCGGCCAGGAGAGATCTCACCATCAATTCTATGTTCCTTGGTGAGGAATTGGGATTTAAATTGGGTCAGTTATCGACGATAACTTATCGGGAAGTAATGAAGTTGTTTGTCTAGATTTAAAGGGAACGGTGTACGACTATTTTGAGGGTGCGGAGGATCTTGCAAATAAGAAGGTGAGGTTTGTGGGCGACCCGGTGCAAAGGATTCAAGAAGATTATCTTCGGATTCTGAGATATTTCAGGTGGTTACCTAAATTGATGAAAAGAATCAATTTTATATATTGAAAAATAATAATTCATCTCCAACTATTTACTGCCAGATTTTATGGTCGCATCTGTGATAAAGAAGGCCTTCACGAGGCTCCTACCCTGTCCGCGATTCGCGACAATATGTCCGGCCTCAAACAAATTTCTGGAGAAAGGATTTGGACAGAGTTGAGAAAAATATTGGGTGGAAAATTTGCGGATCATCTCGTCCTGAAAATGATTGAGCTAGGGGTGTCCCCTTACATTGGTCTTCCTGAGGGGGCGGACATTGCAAATTTTGGAGTTGTTTATCAACGCCTGCAGAAATTAGACTACAATCCCATCACGCTTCTGAGTGCGCTGCTGCACTCGGATGAAGAGGTTTGGAGCTTGATTAAAGTTGACTTTATTTTATGTTATTTTATTCCAAATATTTTTATGCAGGCTGTAGCATTGAATTCGCGACTAAGACTGAGTGCATTTGAAAGGGATTTAGCAATTTTTATTGTTCTCTATCGAAATACGGTGGGCCGTGAGCCATCAATCAAGTAAGACGACGATTTGGTGATGAAATCATGAAATTGATGTTATTAATGTTTTATAGATCTTTTCAAAAAATTGCGATATATTCCAAGAGCAAACTAGCAGACGTGAGGGTTTGGATTGAGGAAGTTTACAAGTACAATGGTGCTTTGGAGCTGCTGGAAGAGTTTCGGAAGTGGGATCCTCCAAAATTTCCGGTTTCTGGGCATGTGCTTGTGGAATATAAAGTTCCAGGCAAGTTGTTTTTTTATTGTGTTTGTGAATTTTAATTTGCCACTATTTCCCTTACACCGACTGGCATTAGTATGCATGCTAAATATAGGTTTGTTGTCATTTATGTAAATAGCTGGAAAGACCATGAGCCGTGTGATTGCGGCACTCAAGGACATTTGGATTGATTCAGATTTTACTGCCGACAAGGACCAACTAGTTAAAGAAATACCTGAAATTTTGGAAGCTGTCGCTCGCTCCACACCAAGTCCGCCAAGTAAACAACAAGCCAAGCCTAAAAAGTAAAACTAAACTAGAAATATTTGTGAAATCATTCATTCTTTAAGCACGTTTTATATCCAGAGCTTTATGAGCTCATGCAAAAAACTACTACCCGGATTTTTGCCGGCCTGCTCCAGTTTTCTATGCAATCGATTAAATGTACCCGGATCCTACCCCGTCCTGTTCTTATGTAATGTAGTTGTTTCTGTAACATAGTTGGCTTCACTGGCAATATGCATATAGTCAGGACAAGGCTGTGGTGGCCAGTTAGTCCAACATCTGACTTCCTCTGGGCTCCTCATTCTCGTCATTTAGTGGTCATCATATCATTCATCATTAATACTTAGCACTTGCTTCTGTTCCAGTCATTACATTGCATTAATTTAGCTACTACTGAAACAAAGTGGGTTTGGGTAATGTAGAATTTGGGCCTTGAAAATGATCCAGTGGCGTTTCTAGGTCAACTGCCAAAAGTCAAACTTTGACCAGTGTCTTCAACACAAAAAGTGCCCGGATTGGACATTCTTCTGTTGACCGAGGTCTTGTCATTCCAAAATTTCCGTCCCACTCCACCAATTTAGAATAGAATATTTTTGAGTCAATTGAGTGACAGGTTTTTGTCTCAAGTTGACTCTCCAGACTCTCGGGAGTATGGACCCCGAGTCGGACTCACTTCCTGATTTGGTATCACTGGAGTTGGACGAGGAAGCTGTGGAAGTTGGAGATGTGGAGGAGGATGGATTGATAAAAACAACCAATGGAATCGCCAATGGTGGGTGTGGCTCACCTCGTAAAACAAAAGGAGGGTTGTCTGCTGATGAGCCAAATGAGGATGAAGTCGCCGGAGGAAACAATCGAGGAGCTGGAGGCAGTTGTCAACCTTCTCCCTGCCATTCTTGGATCTCAAATGCTAGCTCTTGCACAAACCTTTTTGGAGAGGATGACGACGAGGAGTATGAAGGAGATGGGGGTGGGTAGCATACAATTGGTGACATCAGGGTTAAGTGAATGATACTATGTTAATATTGCCTCTTTACAGGTGAGGATGACTACGAGTATGACCCCTACACGCATGAGTACGTGCCACGACTGAAGGAACCTCCGGAAGGTGAAGACAGTGATGATGGACTGCTTGGTAGGTTTAATTCTTGATGTTTATGAAAGTTGGCCACAATCACAATTCAATTGTTTTCTTGCAGTAAGTCGCCAACAACGTGACGCTTCACTGTCCTTCGTGGCTCAGGCCCTGTTGGAAAGTGCTCGTGCAAATCAGGAGCGGATAGAGAAGGAGAAGGAAGCCAAATTAAGGCGACGATCTTCTGCAGAGAGGATCTCATGTTTGGCCAAAATGCTATTTTGCTCAGGTAATGAAACTACAATGGGATTTTTGAAGAAATAGTAAATGATGACTGGTTGTAAGCAGGAAAGGCACTCTGTCGAATTGAGGAGATGCCACAACACTTGCAATTCAACAAGTACATCTTGTCCGGATATCGACGACTTGGCGACTTTTCAAGCTGCGTCTCCAGCCTGGGTTACCTTCATAATGAAACACTCAACATTTTGACGCATGGTGAGATTTGAAAGTATGTTTTTGTCTGTTTCTAAAATTTTGATGAATTTCCAGTGGCTCCAATCATCTACATTCTTCTCTATTGGAGGACAATGTTCCCTTGGGACAAGATTGAGGGGAACACATTCCTCAACATTTTGGGCTGGGCTCATCTTTCAGCCTCCATTTCACCTTGGATTGGAAGTGTCATTTATCATCTTTTCATGTCTTATCACGAAGGGGGCGAGCGTTTCTACCAGATTCTGCTGCAAATTGATATGTTTGGGATTTGGGTCACGGAATGTTTTGGTAAGTTTGGGTTGGATAAGGCAAATAAAGATAAGCTTTAATAACACTCGGGATTTAGGGGCCTTGTCTAATTTGACTGCGGCGGCGTGGTGCCTCCCAAAAGACTACCAGACCGCTATGATGACAGCATATGGACTTGCGGCGGTGTGGGGGTTACAAAAGGCGAGTTGTACATGCAAATTAGCCATAAAATCATAAAAACTGGCATAATTTGAGCCCTTTATACTCGTAGGCGTTGACCGCTTGGACCCCCATGTCCCGAAGGATGTGCTTTGCTCCCGTCTTCATTTCCAGGATTCTTGCATTTGGCCTCCGAATCTCTCCTTGGGGTGGTGGCAACCCGGCCATATTGTACGATGTCATTTTCCAGGCAAGAATAAAATTTTCCAGCCATAAATATTAAATAGTTGACCAATATCGGGAATTATGGAATATCAGCCAATATTTAAACTTTGTATTTTACTGAGGCTCGTGTCATTATCGATCCAAGTTATGAATGTCGGTTTATAGTTTTGGGACAAAGTCTTCATAATTTAGATGTATCGATTGCCTCTATTCCCAGGACAGCGTTATGACTTTCCATATTTGAGGAAAAACTCGGCAAACGATTAATCAATCAATACCTTACTTTCACCAATAACCCAGTTTATGACTGACTGCGAAAATTTAATCGATTCTAATTTGGCCTGTTGCTCTGTTTTCCAGGACGTGCTCTCCATCCTTGGTGGGGTCATTGGGGTTGTCCGAATTCCGGAGAAATGGTTCCCAGGTCGTCTGGACATTTGGCTGAATTCTCACCACATCATGCATCTCATGGTAGTTTGGGGTAAGTCATGTGCATGAACGAAATAATTATGCATCAATTCCCCTTTTCTTTACGTTTCAGCCGTGATTCATATGAACTCCGCCACGAATGGGGATATCTCCTGGGTCATCTCCAACTACAACCAGGCTCAATGTCCGTCTCCAGGCCTTGCTCCACTCATCTCTTAACTATTGTTGTAAATGCTATGTTATCAAAGACCAAGAAAACTTGACCCTTACTTACCTTATCTCTAGATACCTTAAGTCTTATCCAAAGTCATAGGTCAAGCATGTCAAGTCAACTCAGTACAGTCAGTATTTACTAAGTCTACATATTTTAATGACCTGGGGAAAGGGTGCTATTTTAGTTTAGTTAAATAAAAAGTATGTCGCAAATAACTATGTCTAGTCCGACTAGTCTTGAATCTATCTCAATAAAAGATAAGTGATCTTGGATAACCCACCAGTGGGTTATTTGTTCCCAGTTGACCTGGAATAAGATAGGAATGCAATAATGGACCATGAAATGTAAGCGAGACCTGTGATTGTGATAATTGAATGTTGGAAATAAATATGTGGATTACTCTCCTGTCCTCTTAATTACTCTGTTTTTTATGACATGGTCATAATTGGACGCATCTATTTGCATTTTAACGGTCTCCAACGCTAGAGTAAAGTGGAGCAAGTAAAAGTAAATGGATCGATAAATATTGTGTGGTGGTGGCTGGTGGCTCTGCTCGGGAGGACATCTTTTCCTCATTCGTAATATATACGAGCTCACGTAAATAAACCCATCCTTACTCCGTGAAATATTTACGAAAAATAAAAATACCTGGAATTTTGGAAATTACTGGAAATTTTGAAATATTCACGAAAAAAGGAAATCTCAGGACCCAGAACAGCCAGGTGAGGAGGAAAGGGGTGGATTTATAATTAGTGAGTTTTACAGGTGTCCTATTTTAAGTAGGGTTTATACTCTGTAATCTGCAGTTTTTTTTAATATTTCAATTCTAATTTCTAATAGTCTAGAAAATTAGTTTTTTGTCGGACCATTCATGTTCTAAAATGAATTTGAAGGAGTTGGCTTGCGTGTGAGATGGAGTTAATAAAATAAGTAGTTCCTATAATTGGTGGACATTAAGTAGTTTACTGCGCCATTATCTATAGCTAAACCTGTTTCGTTGGGTGTTCCTTATTTCGGTGATAGTATCACGGTGATACAGCTTCTTGGCTTTTCTCTATATCCAGCCAGTTATCATTACATTGTGTGTATCTTGTGTTGCAGATTATCCGACCATTTAAGCAGCCATGTCGGAGGAGATGTCGTTGAGAGACTGTGAGGCGTATGTTGCACAACATAACATTCAAGGCCTTTTAAAGGACTGCATCGTCCAACTCTGTGTTCAAAAACCAGACAATCCCATCAGATTCTTGAGAGAGTACTTTCAACGCCAAGAAAAGGTAAGGAATAAATGGATTTGTGTCATGTACAAGGTAATAATTGCAATAATTTGATCCTTCAGGAACAGTCAGCACGTCGTGAAATGCCAGACCATTCACCGGAAGATACTGAGGATATGTCCCCGCTTCCCAGGGGGAAACCCAGTCGGAGGGGTGGAATTTCTGCAGAACCCGTTACAGAAGAAGATGCTACTTCATATGTTAAAAAGGTAACAGTAAACAAAACTGGATGCAACATTGAATTTGGATTAGTTTAGCCGTTAAAATTGTAAATTTCCTTTTTCCCAGGTGGTTCCAAAAGACTACAAAACAATGGCGTCCCTGCAAAAGGCGATTGGAAAGAATGTGCTATTTTCTCATTTGGATGAAGCAGAGAAATCCGATGTTTTTGATGCCATGTTCCAGCAAACTTTCCTTGCTGGAGAGACCATCATTAAGGAAGGAGATGAGGGCAACTATTTCTACGTTATTGATTTGGGAGAAGTTGAGGTGCGAAGTGTTTTTTTTTTGGAAATATTAGAATGTTTTTTGTCCTCATTTTAAACATTTTCCCCTATTTAGGTCAGCAAAGAGGGCAAATTTCTTACAAGCATTAGCGACGGCGGATCTTTTGGAGAGTTGGCTCTGATTTATGGAACTCCACGAGCTGCAACGGTCAAAGCCAAGTCCGACGTCAAGTTGTGGGTTATCGATAGAGATTCTTATCGCCGTATTCTTATGGGATCAACAATTCGCAAGAGGAAAATGTACCAAGAACTACTGAGCAAAGTCTCGATTTTGGGTGAGTCATCACAGGGTAACTTTTAAATTTGAAGAGGGGTCTTAATTATGAGGCTGTTGATTTGCAGAGAATTTGGATGAATGGGAGCGAATGACTGTGGCCGATGCATTGGAGTCAGTTTCTTTTGAACCGGGTAAGACAGTTGTGAAGCAAGGGGAGCCTGGGGACGAGTTTTACATCATTGTTGAGGGATCGGCCATTGTCACACAGAATATTGACAATGCGGAGGTCAAGGTAAGAGAAATTCGGGTTTACAAGTCAAGTCTTGAATTGTTCTCATTTTCCAAGCAATGTATTCTCAATAAAATATGACTACGCAGGTTGGAGAACTCGAAAAATCGGACTATTTCGGAGAAATTGCTCTTCTCTTGGATCGACCTCGTGCCGCCACCGTTAACCGTTGGACCTCAAGGCCTCCTCAAGTGTGTGAAGTTGGATCGTGCCCGTTTTGAGCGTGTCCTTGGTCCCTGTGCTGACATTTTGAAGCGTAACATTCAACGGTACAACTCCTACGTTAGTCTAAGCGTTTAGATGAGGACACTTACCGGAAACAAACAAAACTTACTTTCCATCATTAGAAGGATTCAGAGAAACACATCAACTCTTCATTCATTCATCAGTATCAAAATTAGTTGTGTAGTATGGTAAAAACAACCAAAACCCGAACAATCATTCAGTTAAAAAAATCATGGGTACTTTAGTACAATGGCGGATTTTGTATTGGACTGTTTGTAATCGTAGTAATCTAACTCTTTTAAGACTTCCTCTACAAACGAATTTTGGCCGAATCGTATTTACCATACAATAATTAGAAGGTTATCTACTCTAAATACTTGTCTTTTGTTCTTTTTTAATTCGCCCAAAGCAATTGTTTCGTGTCAAGTTGTTTTCTCTGTAAATTACATTTTACAGATGATTCGTGTTGTTTTTTGTTTAATTTTTATTGAGTGAATTGAAGAATGACAATCTAAATGCCTGATTTTTTGGATGGGAGAGAGAAGAATTTGTGGAACATGTATTATTTAGTAGCATTTAGTTGTTCCTGATTATCTATGCATTTAATTTTAGTGATGTAGACATGGTCAGTTGGTCAGTCAGTGTAAAAATGGGTCAGTAGTCCTCTGTTTAAAACTTAACTGTGTGAGTGAATGCTGAAACTTTGTACTCGACACTCATTCTTTACTCATTCACTGTAAACTAGGTAAATACTAAACAATTGGCCACTAACACTTGTTCACTTTATGCATGTGCCGTAGACTAATCTGCTGGTCAGATTTAGTAAATGTAAATAGTTAGCCGCAGTAGTTGTGTCGTGATGTAATCAACTAATATAGAATCACTACTAATCATTTCTTTGAGGGATCACTGTTTTGATTTAAAAGGCACTCCGCACCGGACACAGGAGGGTATATGAGTGTTAACTTGTCTCTTTTTTAAGAACTACTACCTAAGCTGTGAACTGATCCTTTAGCTAATTCTGTGTAGAAATGTTAAAACCAAACTAACACACTTTTGCGTGTATGTCAAACCAAAAAGTAAAAGAGTAGTCTATTCAAGAACGGTGTTAATAATATGATATGAAATAAAATACCAAAAAATATAACATTATGTTCCTTTATTGGAAATTTCACACATTGTTTTTGAGCATTCGTAAATCAGTCACGATACGCATTTTTTGGTCCTTTTTTCTAATCTTGTGAAACTTGTCTCTCATGTAAAAAAAACTAGGTTAAAAAATCCGTTAACAAAATACGACTAACTAAACATCTAAAAAATAGCACCTTTGCATGGATAACTTAGTTTTTCGCATTTTCGTCACGAGGTACATAGGATAAAGCTTTAGGACACCGGGTACTAATAAAATAGTTAAAATTAGTTGACTCCTTCATCAAACCACACAACCAGGTCTGGTCCCATAAATTAGTTTTAATTCTGGTAGAATGGTTCGAGCTATCAATGAATTTTGTTTGGCGACCACTGGATTCTTTTGTGGGATGACTTTTTTCCTCTTAATTCCTGGACGGTGAACGAGGAAGCCATTGTCTAGGATGAGAAAGTCGTAATCCAGGACGCAAAGGACGTAGCCCTGCAATTAGTAAGTAATTAGTTAACTTCCTGACTAACAGACATTTGTCCAAAATGATTTGTCCACCTCACCTGCGTCATTTTGTCAGACCTTCCTTCCCAACTTAGTCTCTCGTCATAAAAGGGGTCAAACTTTGTCCCAATGTAGATCGGTTCCCAGTGGTGAAAGGGTTTATGACGCTTCCCGACATGAAACACTTTAAGTCCTGGACTGGGTGGGGAGCTCATCCATTCTTTAGCCCTCGGGATTCGGTTGACAGTCTGAGCAAACGTATTTGTGGAATGGAATCGCCGACTTGTTCCCAAGCATGTGGAGGAGCTCCGTCTTATCACGGGGTTGGGCGGAAACGTTAGCTTCAACTTCGAAGATGCTGAGAACGAAAACCTGGAAAAGGGGGTGGGGTTGGTTAAAATAAGCCCAAATTCTAGGGATCAAACCCACTAATGCCTGAGTCACCTTTGGATTTGGCCTCTGGAGAGTGGAGTCATTGAGACGAATCATTTCCAGGAAGTCGGGAATTAGGTTTGGATTCGGATACAGTTCGATATCCGAAGGAAGGACGTAGTGGGTCGTGGCCATTTCTCGGGCGACATTTCGAGCCACGTTGACGGGATAGGGGAGCTTCCGAACTTTTTTGTAGGTTACGAGGTGATCCCCAAAGATTGGTGGGGGTGCACTGGAAGAAGGAATGGGATTAAATCAAGCAATTATTGTGTAACCAATGCAAACTTAACTCACCTGCAATTAACGCTGGCAGCGGATGCGAGTGGATCCACGGGTATTTTGGATTTTGGCACGTGTCTCGTGTCAAAGAAGAGGTTGAAAGGTTACAAAGTCTTTAACAAGTGGGGAGACGCACTCCCTCAGGTACAGGATACGAGATAACGTTTCCTTGAAGTCGGTTCCGGGAGAGTAGACGCTTAAACTCAGGGGTCCCTGGGAAGGATTGAGGTAGACTTGAAGACTGGTTGAAAATTAGAAGCGTTTTTATTTGCATACCTGCCACCGTTCCAGGAGAGGGACAAGGTTGTCCAGGAAAGTGAAGTCGGCGTGGGTTGAATATGTTATGGACTGGTCACAGTGGAAGCTTCGCTCTCCCCGGACATAGTTGTAGAGGACCCAGTATGCACCTGGAAAATAAGACAAATTAGTCAAAAAATGCAAAAAGTTTTAGATTTTGACTCATGAATTTCACCTCTTTGTGCATAATGTGGTCTTGGGGTGAGATCATCACACGGGAAAAGTCGACCTCCATCGCCTGGCTTGGTTTCGTTCACCATCTCGACCATGGAGGGGACCAAACCTTCTTTCTCTTGGGCTGGGGGACTCACCTGCAAAATATCACAAAATAAGGATTTGGCAATTTGATAATATATTCGCAAAATATGGTCCTTACCAAATCTGCAGCAATCCCTTCACCCAGAGCACTGTCATCCCCATCCCAAACCACGGCACCGTCACTACTTCTCACTTCCGGTTTGGGATTTGCCACCCCACTATTTCCACCTTCTTCTGAGGGAACAGGAAGACCAGAGTTTGCATTGATGCTCAGAGAGTTGCTGAGAACTTCTTGAACTTGGGATTGAGATTCAGATTGCTCAGTTTTGGCTGGTGGGGAGTGAATGGCACTGTTTTTGGAGGTGGGGGCTACCTCTGGGGAACTGGAGGAGGAGTAGAGGGCTTACATAGGTGAGGAGGAGGAGGTTGCCAACAATACTCGCCCGGAATAACCAGGCCCGGCTCATGGCCATCGGGACTGAGATGGGGGGAATACACCTATTGGATAAAAATTATTTCTTGGAATGCCAGAATCTAGTGTCACTGGCGTGGTCAATTTGGTAGAGAAAGCCAAAATGGAAAGTGGTTTGGATTTAAGACAACTAAGCTTGTTCTGGTATGAGGTGATATTTTGACCAGTCTAACCCAATTAACCTTTACAAGAAAGTAACCCGAAGTAAAAAAAAGTGCTCTGGTTTTAGCATGATAAGCTTTACTCTGCATACTGAGAATCATTTGGCACCATTGTTTATTTAGTTTATTCCTTAATTATGTTTGCATTTGCAGTGTTTGCTCAAAATAAACTTGGGCTCAAAGAAAACTTTGTGATCCAGCCTTGTACAAAGGTATTGAAGCGTCTCACGTAAACGAGGATGATTTAGTTTTAAAAAAAGTTTAACATATCGAAATCCTAGTAATTTATGGACATCTATCAGAGGTAGACTTACGCAGCTATTGAAGCATCCAATCCCGGAGTAATCACTTCCGCATATTAATCCATAAAGGAAGATTTCCCGTTGAAGTAAACTTTTTAGCATGATAAGCTTTCTGCATACTGAGAATCATTTGGCACCATTGTTTATTTAGTTTATTCCTTAATTATGTTTGCATTTGCAGTGTTTGCTCAAAATAAACTTGGGCTCAAAGGAAACTTTGTGGCCCGTCTCTTTAAAGGTATTGACGCGTCTCACGTAAATGTGAGGATGATCTAGTTTAAAAAAAGTTTAAAATATCGAAATCCTAGTAATTTATGGACATCTATCAGAGGTAGACTTACGCAGCTATTGAAGCATCCAATCCCGGAGTAATTACTTCCGCATATTAATCCATAAAGGAAGATTTCCCGTTGAAGTAAACTGGTTCGGATAACTAGTTCCCAAAATATGTTGCAAACTCAGCACGGTCGCCACTTTCTTTTCCTTGCAAGGTCCCCAATTATTAATAATTGAATAACGGAAGTTGACCCCAGTCAACTTTGAGCTGTCCCCACAATTCTGATTTTAATTCCGATTTTAATTAAGTCAAATATTGGACATCTTGTGCAGTGGTTCGTAAAGAATTTTGCGATAACTCCAATCTGGGGAGGGGGGGTTAGACGAGGGTCCCTAGTCAACTATGTGGTTTGATATTCAACCCTCACCGTCTGCATTGCTGTAAATAGTGGTGAGGTGAGATTCCACTGTTACCTCATCAAACATTCTTCTTTAGCCAAGTCTTGTTTATTGTAAGGTGGAAATGGAATTAAGTATGAAGGGGTGATCCCCGTTGGCCATTCATGTTCAATGTGGTAGCGTCTCTTAAAGAGAGTCTTGCATTATATCAAGGAAACGCCGTGTTTCATGGGGAGTCTCGCATTTTTTACCTGTTTATCTCAACTCTTTCTTGGGAGCTTAGGGGATGAAGATGATGGTTGCACTGCACAACAGACAATGTCCTATTTTTATAACTTCACAGTTGACTCACAACAGTTACGTCATAGTCAAGAACCTTGTCACAGGTAGGATGCAGGTAGTTTGAAGAAATGCATGGATATTGTCTTCTATTTGAAGATATTGGGTCATAATTGTGCAGCACAATTTGTGCTCAATGTCACACGAGCCACGATTGATGTTCCATGATGATTGTCTGTTGTCCAAAAGTTAATAGATATCACTTAATACAAACTGGTTAGTGTTGCATGCAGTCACTTCTTTATCAATTTTTGTTTCTGGAACTGCTTTTGGTCATTTCTGGCGGAATGCTTTATAGTGATAAGATTATATTCATTGGTATTTGGACAGGTATCTGGTTAATCTCAGGGAGAACTTGTACAAAAAAATGTGGATTGCATTCTGATATTGGTGTGATGTGTGAATTTTAACACCGGTCCGTTTCCAGCTACATCACGTAATAAATATTGGATATGATTTCATACCTCATGCTGAGATTGGATTTCCGTTGATACATAATAGAGAACTCACTTCTTGATGTATTTGTATTATGAGAGGCTTCATTTCCATAATTTAACAATAGAATAAGGCGTGAATCAGGATTTGAGTCAAGTAGCAAAGCTA
>JAAXNX010001789.1:0-16078 GCA_036491905.1 Folsomia manolachei | reverse complement strand
CACACTTGAAACTTTATTTCTTCACCATTGTATTGTTTCTCCTGCTGCTGTCTGAGTTTGATTTGATTACAGTATTTCTTAGTTCTTGGTTAGAGTGAGGACTGGATGAGCACTTAAATGAGACGAGAACTAAAGTTGCTGCAGCATGAATTTTCAAAGGCGAGCTTTATCACTCGGTATAAATTCGATTATCGCTCCCCGACTGGCTGAAATTCGATTTGCACTCTTGAAGTGAACGCATGAATTTGTGACTGGGTTGTATTCTTATTTCTTTCCACAAGAGTTTGGTGGTTTGGCCAAGTTTGGTTTACTTTGGTCACGTGTCTGTCGCCGTTAGCATTAAGGTCCGGTTTTGGGACAGGGCAAAGTGACGGTTTTTGATGGAATGAGCATCGAGATGACGATGGGTCGCTGAGATGAGATGATGATGAGATGTACTTTTTGGACGGAATCAGGCGCAACCATTCATCCGTGAGCTCGGTCACGGCTAATTTCTCTCCGCTACATTTCCCATCCATGTTTGATATAAAATGAGCTGCAGTCAGTAGAGTAATATGATGACGATGAGATATTTCCCCCTTCCTCTTTCTTTCTCTACTCCTCTTTTCCTCACTCTGTCAGATATCAAATCCAATGAAATGAGGAAGGGGTGGGTGGCTGGATAGAGAAATAAATGGATGTACTGAGTTTGCAAGGTCAACTTCAATAGGGTCGTTTCAATTTTTGCGGGTTTTTGGACAAGATTTTTTGAAAATGGTTCGGAAAAATAGTTAGTAGTATGAAAAGTCGCAAATAAGTATGGCGACTGTGGCGTTAGCAAATAAGACTATGCGTGCTATAGTGTACAAAATTCTGTAATATGGCAGAGAAGAAAATGGTTAAATTTTTCGTTCCTTCATTCGTGAGGGAATGGCAGAAAATGTTGCTGTCTCTCTTAATGCTATTTATGGTCCTTCTTGGGACGCTAATCCCAGTCCTCTCTATCCTCCAACTCCCTTTTCCTTCCTAGAGCCACAGTCACAGAGAGTTCTGCAAGGCTAAAAAAGTATAAAGAAGAAAAAAGAAAAGTAGTGAGTGGTGTGGCAGGCAGGCCGAAATGTCTCAGCATCACATTTCACCAAAAAAATGTAGAAAAACTTGGAAAGCCAAGACGAGAATTCTCATCCAGCAAACTTCAGTTGGTAAAGTAATGGAAAAAGCGACTTGGATGCAATTCATGGCCTATGAATGAGCCGGGCGGGGATGTGATGTCGTTATATTATTACACACAAGCAATTCTGATGTGTCCTCCACTGTCCCAGTGGATAAGGAAGGAAGGAAATAATATAAAGACTGCTTTTCTTGTGAGGAATGAAAATTTCATGTTTATTTCTAATTTATTTTTGCAGAGACCTCCCTCATCCTCCTTGTCCTTTACGGGTGGGGGGAATGATGACGTTAGATCGCCCCCTCCAGGAAATACCCCTGGCCCTTTGAGTCAACCACCCAATTCTGCACACAGCACTGACAACTCGGAAGCCGGTAAGAGAATTGTTTTTTTTGTTTTTGCATTTAGATGGTAGAACTGTTAGAAATGGAGTTTTCAAAATTTCTTCAAAATATCGGGTCATAAATTCTCAAGAAATCTATTACGGCTGCATTACTGTCTTTATTATTATTCCGTTTCCCCCGTCATGATGTCCGGATGGGAGGACAATCTCTGGGCGGAAGTTAAGTATTTTGTATTTCTGCTGAAGGAGAGGAAAATGGAAAAAGGGGACTGCACTAAAAATAGAGAAATTTCCGTCTACATTTCCTCCCCGAATGGAAAGCACAAAATCTTAGTGACTTCACGTCGTCTTTCTTGGGATGGAATTGCATATTTATACTTTTAACTTGGCATCCAAATTCTAACATACTCAGTTCAACCCCCCTTCCATCTCAGAGTACAACAACAATTCGATCAAGTAGACCAGAAAAGAAAGACCAAAAGTCAAGCTAAACTTGTAACTGAATTGAATACAAGAATCTTTGGAACTCTTTCCAATTTTGTTGGCCTAAAACTCTCAATAATTTCCCAAGGGTTGGTTTGCTCGAATTTGGAGAGTTTCTAGTTGAGTAGGAAAAATAAAACAAAATATAAGATATGCATCAGTGTAGAATATTCGTATATGCAATCCGATCAGAGTTTATAGAATCTGCTTTGCATCTCTGTTCTTTTACTGATGTTCCTTCATAGTTTTCAGTTTTGTTTATTTACTGAGGTTTCTCGGCACGATTATTTTTACAGTTTTTTTTCAACATGTTTATTCAACAGTATAAAAGTAGAGTAGACTAAGAGTACGGAAAGTAAAATACAGCCTTTTACTAAGGCGTAAGTGGTTTTAGCTCTTCCAGAGCAAAATGAAATTTTGGTTGCAGAAAAAGAAGCGAGATCTTATGGAATGGAAGTTAAATAGAGTTAAGTCTGTTTAGATTTCAAGCCGACATCTGGAGCGCATGTTTTTGAATCAAACATTTTCTAACAAAATTTAAATTTTGAATTTACTCCGTCCAATTCTTTGCGTAAAAAATAAAATAACCACAATCGGTTACAATGCGGTTGGAAAACCTTTATCAGAAAGAAGAGCGCGTGGGTACCTAAGAAATGCGTGAACATCTCGTAGGTTTGAATCCCATCCCATAACTCTTGACACCACCACGCAATAAATTACTGATCAAAGCTTTTTTACGACCTAATTCATCATCCTGACCTTGCCCAACAACCCAGAAGAGAAGGAAAGAACTAACTAATCGTGAAAAGAAGGAATATGCATTTACGAATATAAATCATGAAGTGCATCCAATTTATCAACGACTCTGTAATTTAACATTCTACAAGTTACGCAGAATGAATGTGTAGGTTTTCGCATATTTGTTTCGGGTAGAATTTCGCAATATTTCTCCATCTTCATATAAATTGCATTCATACTGTTTTGGCTTCCTTTGCCTTTACAGAGATTGAATTTGTTTTTTGTCGTTGATTGGAAAACTAGCTCATTTCGAGAACAAAACCCTTTTCATTCCAAACTCTAACCAGATTAGATAACGTAGTTGAAAGAGAGGGAGGCGGAAAGTAAGAGTAGAAAACTTGTATAATTTCCTATCAAAGTTGTTATCATTTTGTGGTTGCGTCTTCTTTGCCAGTGTTATGTTAACCTCACAATTGGCTTTCTCTTCAGTCTTTTGTTACTCACAAAATAGAATAGAATGACAAGATAAAACTTTTGCTTTCTTGTTTTTACTTCAGAACTTGGTTGCTTTGCAGCTTGTGAACTCCTTCGTCGCTGTAAAACACAAAGATAAAGGAACGAACTGAAGAAAGCAAAAATAAAACCCGTTGCTTTTTCCGTCTTTTAAAGATAAAAAGTTTTTCTCATTAAAAAGTGGAAGCGAGATGCTTGGAAACAATTAGAGCGGGCTAATCTCCCAGCAAACTCTGGAAAGGACCCACCCCTGTGGAAGAAAAACTCCCCCAATTGCCCATTTTCCACCACATAAAAATAAAATCCCATCTCCCTCCCACCCTTTTTAAGATTGTCTATTTTTCCGAGGAAGGAGCGTTTACAAAAGTTGACGGGAATGTGGAAGAAGACAAGTTTGTAAGATTTGCAAGAAAATACTGCCACAAAGTTTGTGAAGTCATCTCACATAAATTTAGATGTTTCTCTTAGTTTTCTCTTTTTCGGATTGAATGAAATAAATGGGGTGGTGGAATGTGGTGTGGGCTCATTTTCAACTTTTATATGAACATCTTAAGCAAGAAATGAAATGGAGTTTAAAATGGGTTGTAATGTGAAATGGGTTGTAAGAGTGGGTTAAAATTTGGTTGGCTTTTATTTTTGTTTCGGGTTCTGATACCGTTCTTCTTATGCATATAATCGTCATACTTTCTTTATGGAGATTGTCGATTAATTAGTTAGCATATCTTGGAAGAGTTGGAACAATACAATCATAATTCCTCTGTCAGCATCAGTCAACCATTAATGAGTTGTCTATTATTAAAATAGAAAGACAAGAAACCCATTTCATGCTTTTATCCGTAATAAAAACTCTTTTTATTAATTCAGTTCAGTGAGTAATCTAAGTTGTCACGTAATAATTACTAAAAAAATCCATTCTCCCGTTATCAGGAAATGGGAAATAGGTTCAGCTTTAATTTTAATTGTAGACCGGATTGTGTCACTTGTTCCGGTCGTTCATGTTTTTAATAGAAGGCGGAGCTCGTTAAAAGTTTGGATGCAGTGGGTGGGATAAATGGATGGATAAGTTTGATTTTTAGGATTTAGACGATGAAACCGTGGAGTAGTTGGATGGGCTGTAATTATTGGGAAAAGTTAGTTGATGTGAGAATCTCGTAATTATCAGTTAACCAGCCTAGATACCCGGGTTGTAATAGGCACAAGCTGAATAAACTTAACCGGGTAAAAATAGGAGTATGTGAATAACGGTTTTTACATGTGGTGATTGACAGTCCCTGAAAACTTTATGTGGGGGATGGACACACAACTCCGTGTTTATACCCTTCATCTATGTACTCTATGTGTTGAGCATATCTTTCCAAAATATCTAATCGAAGGTAGGCATTATCTATGGTATCAAGCACTGTCTTTATTTTAGTGGTGTTTCTCCATTCGTCCAAGTTCTTTTTACAATTTTACTCTACACCTCAAGTCATTAGAGCGTTGTGTCCTATATTGTGTTGCTAGATAGACGGATAGCAAGCACATTGGGCAGGTGAGAGTTTTTCCAATCTACTCCAAACTCCCCCGGTAATGATTACTTTTTGGCTGTGCAATTAAGTCTCTGCCGTTAATGAGATTTTGGCCCTGGTCTGGCTTGGGGCAGAGAAAAACAATTGTTTTAACTGCTAATAACCAAAGAACCTAGCAAACACTCAATGGATATGAAGTGCTTGGAGAGAGTTTTCCTTTCCTCTTATGCCGGCAGTGGGTAAAGAAACAAACCTAAAGGTACGAAAGATAGCCGGTTAGGGCAAAGCGCAGGTAAATGAGAAAAAATCTCGTTAACTCTCAAACTCGAGGTATGTGGTTGTATCGGCGTGAAACAAAAAAAAATGAAAAGCGAGAACTTTTGGAGAAGGATGCAGTGCAGCAGGATTTCAGTGGAGGGGCAGAGTTTTAGAAACTTATTAAATATTCTAAATTAGAATTATTTTTACAATCAGGATTTAAATTGGTAAATGCAACACAACAAAGCGTCACTTACATTCCGATCCAATGGCAGCTTATTGCATGGCTATACATTATGTTAAATTATGATGAATTCATTATCCACATGCATACCACAACAATGGCTAGAGAGGGTTGGACACCTATGCATGCATTTGTATTACACACACTGCTCTGATGACATGAGGTGACATTCCCCATCTTTGATGACATGACATTTATTGTGTTGCTCTGATCTGGGCTAGTCCACACCAGGGATAAAAGTCTTGGATTATTTCTATATCTCTCTATCCAGCAGTGAATGACTATTTAGCTGTCACTCGCATGATTATTATTTATTATTCGGATCATCCATTCTTTCATCGAGCCATCCATGTTGGTGGGCTGGCATGATATTACATGGAATGGAATCAAAGAAAGAAAATGAAAACGGAAGCGCATTGTTCTCCAATCAAGAGATCGTGTTGTGGTAGGAGTACGTGTCCTGTCATGTCATCATAATGTCATTGTCAACGATCTACTAAATATTAATGGATGGAAAGAGTGTGCAGTATAATTTGTAAATGTAAGTAGTACGTTGTTCCATTCATACTTTACTGTACTTTGGAATTTCTGACCTGGCCAGAGAAACTTTCCCATGACTTTATTTTTAGGGATGGTTACGAAATAATTGGAGCAGGGGTTAATCGTTGGTGGTGATATTGCTGAACTGTATTTTATTTGTGAGTGGGTGTGTCTGTAGAGAGGATGTCTTCATCATTTGGAGAGACAGACACGCCACGCCATGCATGGCATGCCTTGGATTCTGATACGATACGATGCATCCCTCCTGTCAGTCAACCACTCGTTCAAATTACTTAAAATTGCTCCTCTTCCACTTGTTTCCTCTCTTTGAACAGACTATCGTGGATGGGGGTCTATAAAAAAAGTTGAAAATTGAATTCCATTCAACAACCCGTAACACGAGGAATAAAAGTCGGAATTAAAATGCAACTTTTTTCACAAGTATCGAGCTGTGCGATACGTTCCTGTTAAAAAAATTACGATTCGTAAATTACAAAGTAGTTGTACGCGAGCCAGGCATGAAATAGGAATAAAATGCAACAAGACATAAAAACGAACCACAAACATAGACAGCGACCGGCAGTCAGCTTCTGATTGCACACCTTGTTCCTCGCATCAACTCCATTGTTCTGTTATTTCTAAGCTCACACTTTTTTGTACTACTCCCAGTTTATAAATTGTAATCATGCAGAAGCATACGGAATAGAATGGAGGAACGGAGATAAAGATAAATGCCAAGTAATAAAACATGCATTGAAGCTAAATGCGAATTACGATATAATAAAAAGCTAAAGGAGGAGGTAAGATGGATGCATATCAGTATTTGTGTGGATCCAAATACCATTGGCTTGAAGATGTGACCACATTTTTGTGCATGGCTAGCTGGCACACTTGGCTTTTTAGCGGACAACAATGTACTCTCTTGCTAGGCCTGGAGGGAATCATGGCATCTTTTCAACTAAACTTTTGGCTGGAGGTAATAATTTCGTGGTGTGGTGCATGGTGCGATGGGATGAAATGAGGGAAGGAATAAAAAATGAAGAAGGAATCATAATAATGCAGACAATGGGTCTTGATGAGCATGGGATGGCACAGGTAGGCGCTTAAGCACCTCATGGAGCTTTATTCTTCTCTGTATGTAGATATCCGATTACATTATGTTACACGTGAGTCTTGTTGTCTATTGTTGAGGAGCTACGCGAGTGCACTAGTGATTGGTGGAGAAACACACTTCTTAGCGTAGAAAAACGATCAGAATTCAAAATAATTTGGGTTTGTTTGGTTTTGCAATTGTTTCTGGCAAAGTCTTAACCTAGGAATTAACTATTTTGGTATCGAAGTTTTCTTGGATTTAATAAAACAGAATTAAGTGAGATACCCTCCATGTTGATGAGATGATGTAAAATATATTACTGGCTTGTCTCATTTCATCTCACCTCTCATGTTGCTACATACGCATTCATCTCATCGTACTAAAGAAAATAGAAAATTAAAATCCACATGAAGATCTCTGCCCTGAACAAAAAATAAAAATGCGGATTCTTAAGTCGAACGGATAAGAAGGGGGTGGTTGTAGTAAACCAGGTACATTGTTACATAGCACAGCTTGTTGGTTGATAGAAAACTGATACAAGTTAAAGATCCAGAGGATGTACTCAGTCAGGTACAAAAAGATACGAAGGGATGAATAACAATGAGCCAAGAAATGCTGCTGAGTCGCAACAAGCTATCTCCACGGGATTCAACCACACCACACGGCACTGACTGCATATGTATTTAAAATCTTGAAGTAACCCCCATCCAAGTACTTTGATTTTAAAAATTTTCAAAAATTTAATCATGTCGAGTCTGTCCGACAAAAATCTCATCCTTAAATTCAAAATGTTTTTCATGTAAAGTAAAACCAGTAAAAAGTTTTGCGATAGGAGAAAGATGGGATGGATACGAGATAAGTTAACAATGGAGGATTTAATGAAGTGTTGTGTTCCTTGTTTGGTTTGGTTGTGGTCGGTTTCTTGGTTTGATTGTCGGTTCGTCCATGGATGGGATGGACAGACGGGAGACATGAAGAAAATCTTGTTGACCGGCAAAGGTAATATGTTAGTAACCAACATACTGAGTGGTAGGGATGGATGTGTGGTAAAATAAAGTGATGTGGATATGATGCGCTATCGCATCTTTCTTTTTCTATGATTTGTGGGCTGTCACTCGGATACAACAATGCAACACTGGCAAAGAGCTCATCCCCAGGACGGAATAGTCTTCTCCTTCCTTTTTCGTCTCTTTGTCAGCTGCCGACGGTCAGATGGATGGCGATAGATGGATGGAATGGTTCTTGGAGAGAGAAAACCTTTAATTGCATGTGTTTGATAAATGTAGTACGGAAAAAATGGACATGGAGTTGGAGAGGATGAAAATAAAAAAAATATGTATTTTACGTAGAATACACCCACAAGACTTTAAAAAATGGGATGTAAAACCTGTGAGCAAGCACTTGGTTGTGGGTTGGTTGTGAGAAATTCTCCAGGAATATTCGCAAAATTAGGTAATTACGTGGCATAAGCAGCCGCGTGTATATTTTTACGGATTTCTGTAAAAAGATAGGCTGGCTGCATAATTGTTGTTAAATTGTGCGCAACTTGTGAAGATGGAATAAGTCTTGTTCAGAATATTAAATAAGTTTTTGCCCCGTTCACTTCATGGATTTTTATCCTTCATAATTCAAGGAATTATATTTTGCCGTTGCAGTTTTTGGCTTTTTCTCTTAAAATTACGGTTTGCACTGCTTTAGGCCATATTTAGTGCGTCCCCCCTCACTTTTCTTGCCATGAACGAGGGCGTTTAGATGGTGGGTGGGTGGATGGGTGGGAATGAAGAAAAAGAAACTTATTACTCCGTCTACGTCTGACACTGACGAGCTGATAACTACGTCCCTGGTGACCCATTGTGGACCACTATCTCCCGTAATGGGTGTTTCATTATCTCACCAAATTACAGGTCCATCATCTCTCTTACCATTCATTCACATCCACCGAAATTCGGATTCGGGGCACAACTCTCAAGTAAATCCACTCATCCACCAGCGACCACTCCTTAAAATAAAAGAGCAAAAGTAAAGAGAAGATTGGGATGTGGTTTGAATCTCAACTCAGTTTCAAATTCCGGTTCTCTTAAATTCCACTTCAGTTCAGGCAGCAGGGTCTGGTCAGTGGAAAAGAAGTTGTTTAAGAATTCAGTTTTCAACCCTTTCCCATTTTCCGCTTTCCACACCATCCCCAAGAGACCAACTCAAGTTCTGGACACAAGGAATTCTAAACGACTTGAGTGGATGGATGGATGTTCTTCCCCCAAAAGTATTTTTTGATCCGTCTCTGAAAATAAATCAACATTTTCTTCCATTTTCTATTTGGAATGAAATCAAGGTGTGAGTGAAAGATAGTTATCAGACTTACTCCAAGTAGTTACAAGTTTGGAATGGATGCATAATGAATTGGGTTGGGATAATGAAGGAGCAGTGGCAGTTGCAGCAGGGCAGGTGGTCTCATTTGTGATCGTTCATTGATTTCCTTTTGGATCTCTATCTGCGGACATGGACAAGAGAAGAATTAAAGGATGTGCTAGTGTCACCCATGGAATGGAACGCCAACAAAATCCAACCTCTGACCAAATCAGACCTTGATTAGACTTGGGAGTGGACGAATAGTATTGATTGATTATTGGATTTGATGGATCCATTAGAGGTGATTATAAGCAAAGTACTCACATGGCCATAAATGTAGGTGGGTAATAGTAGCAAGGAAGGGTAGTGAATGGCAATTACCCCAATTTCCCCCATACCTGCAATTACCTCACCAACAACAACACATTAGCGGCGGGGCCAACTCGGTTAACTTAACCTTATTCTCCGGTGTGGTGGGCCTTAATGTGAAATTGATCCGAGTTTAAGTGCCCACCAACAAAGATGCACTTTTTTGGGAAGTATGAATCTCTGGATAAATAAAATAAATACAGATATGACGGATTTTATGGAAAGTATTGAGTTGCTTCCTTCCTTCCTCTCTCCATTTCTTCTTATTCTTGAATGAATAGATGGATCATGGATGGATGGAGTTCGTCCGGTCAATTGGACGGGGGGAAGCAGTAGAAACATGGTAGCAGTAGTTAGTCAGTAATGTTATAGTGCTCGTACTTTGTCTGAGGGCAGCTATATAGTTCAGTCAGACAACTGAACCGGAGCTAATGGCCATCTCATCCATTTCCACAAATTACTCCGGAGACCGACAAACCGTAAACAGTGTCCAGGCGAGCAGAAGAAAGGATCGGCATAGGAAAATGGAGAGGAAGGGAAACCGATAAGTCGGCCCGGCTTATCTTAACCCTCTTCCATTCCATCCCATCCATCCTTATCGTAGTTTAGACGGATTTTGGTTGTTGGGTTATTATGGAGAAAATGAAATCCATGTATAAAATAAATATGGGGATTACATTATCCAGCCAAACTAAACTGTTCGGGAAATTCAGTACTCTGCGCTTGGGATGGATGGATTGGGTTGCTGGCTTGCCTCATCTTAAATGTAGGAGAGATTTTCGTCTTTTTAAATTCCTAAAACAAAGCTGCATTCGTCTGGTTTGGCAAAAATAAGCAAAACAAAACAGAAAGCAACCCTGTGGTTGCATGGTTTGGTTTAGTTTTGTTGGTTTGCCTTGTATAGTTTGTGTCTCTATAAGATTAGATGAATATCAGGTTTCTGTTCTGTCCCTGCACTCACACTTGGATGGATGGTTGGAGCATTAAGGGTGGATGAATGGATGCATGGCGATGGTGATCCACATCCATCCATTCCACTCATCTCATCTCTACTACCCGGGTTCGGTTTCTATGAGGTCTAGCTCTGAAAGACGTAAGTGAGGAATGGGTGAATGTAAAGTTGGCAGACATCCCACTCAATTCAGATGCAGATCTTTCTTTGGCCCACGTGCACGTCACCCCCAGTCACAAAAACGGCATTCCAATTATCTCCGTGTCAGCTACAGAACATTTCCCACGAATTCAATCCAAACCAGACAACACAAACGAGATGAGGATGGGCAGAGATAAATGGTCAAAATATATAAATAAACAATTCGTCTGCAATAAGTGAACTCATTGGGATGATTGAATTATGTAATGAGAAAGAAATTTTGAAAAATCCATTCATTTGGCAAAGCGCAAAACACAACCTTGATAACCCATCAGTGAACAATAACCCCGGACTAATTTATGTTTCTTTATTTGCAATTACAGGAAGTAAACGTGGCAACTCCAGACCGTCTAGTTATGACATCCCACCAACAAACCACACCCGCCATTCAAGTTGGGTTCCATCCTCTCCTTATCCGTATGCAAGTAAGTATTGGATTGCAATCCTTCCTTGTAGAAGTTAATGTTGTAAACTTTGTATTCTTAACATAACACTTGGATCTCTTCATATTTTGTTAGCTAAGCATTATAGGTACCTTAGTTAAGATAGATGAGATGACACATGTGCAGTTCAGTGCATCGTAACGCAATTTTCATCCTTCCAACCGGAATGGAGAAATGCACTCAAGTCGCATATAATAAATGGCAGCCATGACCTCAAAGTTCTAAAGGAGACAGGGAAAAATGTACATCTTACAAATACTGCCACTGCAGAGTTCTGTACATAACCAGTGCCTGAGATGCCTACCGAGACAAGCAAACTGAATCAAAGAAGCAGAACAAGATTAAGATTTAGTGACTCATTTCCATCCATTCAACTCATTCATTGCTTTTTTCAGTAAATTAATTAATTAATTAATTGTGAGTAAATGGTTACGCGTGGCGTGTCATTTCACAAAGTTTTTGTTTTTCTTTCCAAACCATTAATACCACCCCTGGACAGGACTTTTATTTGTTTTATTTATTTTTTACTGCCAGATAAAAATGGCTACCAACTGTTTTATTGGGGACACTAATTCTTAATGGACATGTTTTTTTTACTCTTCTTTCTTTTAATTTTAAATTAGTTTCATGACTCCGTTCTCAAGTAAATGAGTGAGTGGCTGTGTGAGCCAAAAATGTTTGATTTAGATTTAACAACACAATTTAACGCTTAAAGCATGTCTCCTTCTGCAGCTGCCCACTTATGTCACACTGAGTCAGTCTCATCCACATTAGATTTCTTGGTACGAGTCAAACCAGAGTAAATAGTTTTTTGTCATTTAAACATTTTAGCGACTGATGTGCAGTTGGTTCACTCACATTCACAAATGAAAATAAAAATAAAATCGTTTCATGTTCACTCACTCAGTTCCATCACAAAGTACAAACTTTGTAAAAAAGAAAATTAAGCTAGTTAAATAGCCAACAAACATCGGAGCCAACGTCACTGGTACTGAAATGAACGTGATGATTTTGACTCGACTAGTTCATCCTCATCTCACTTGCAACAGTTATTTATAAATGTCTTTCAAGAGTATTTTTATCCGCTCGTCTCGATATGTGATGAAGTTACAAAAAAACATGAGGCATGCTCACCTAGAAAGAAATGTAAAGTGGTTGCAAGCGTTTCCGAGCCTAATGACACTTTGATAATGGGGGAAGGGAAGTCAGCACTACTAGTGGATTGGATACGGAGGCCATTTAAATTGACATTGACTCCATCAATTCCTCGTTATGCACTTATTCCTCTCTTGAGTTGTTTATTGTGTTTTGTTAATAATCATGATGATCCCAGTAAAAATACAAAAGTGACCAACCTATAATTCCTTGTTCCGCAGGTGATGCAAGTAACGCAAGTATCGGGAGTGGAGAAGGGACCGGAGAAGATGATGAGGATGGGAGTGGCAAGAAAAATCAGAAGAAACGCGGAATATTTCCTAAAGTTGCAACCAATATTTTAAGAGCGTGGCTATTTCAGCATCTCACAGTAAGTTGGTGTTTTAGTTAAAAGAAAAAAAAGCTATTTTCTTTTTTAAGGCAATTTTCTTTCGGGCTTCTCCCTTGACCAAAACATTTTATGGGGGTTTTATCGAACCGAAATAAATTGCAGATTGGATGGCTTACTTACATAGTTACCCTGGGTGGACGGAGTGGTTGGCTGCGTAGCTTTACTGGTTGTTCAAAGTAGTTTCCGAGCCATTGGTTTTTGGTTTTTTGAGAGAAAGTCATGGCTAGTGGAGCGATGGAAGAATTGCCGATTGCATTGAATTTTGGTAGAGGCAGTACTATTTAGAGTAGTGACTTTAAGCCACTAATTCCTTGGCCATTTGTCCACTGCAGTTTAGAAAAGCCCTAGGGTACTTAAACTATGTGTGGGGAGGCTTAATGCGTGGATAACATGTGGTCATACAAGTCGTCTACTTAAGGAGAGGGGGCAAAATATTTCTCCCTCTCCAATCTTCAATCTCATTTCGGAGCATTAGGCACATCCATACGTAACTTGCTTTATTCGATACAAAATATAACGTTCCATCCATAAATTGAAGCAGAAAGTACAAGAACATGAAAAAATACATTATAAAAAACATACTTACAGTAGGAAGGAAAAGCAATCGATCGATTAGAAATATTCCATGGTTGGTTGGTCCTCACTTTTACTATGACATTTTGTCTTGGTTATATTGAAGGAATTTAATGAAAGAGGACGACATAGGACAAGTATTTTTTCTGCAAACTCATTTCGTACAGAAACCAATTTTTGGCAAAGGCATAACACAACCCTGCTCAATCTATATCAGGGGAAAGTCTGCCGAAGAAAGTAACTTCCTTCTCTTTTACTCAGGCCGAGTTGTTTTTTCTCCCTCGCTTCCCTTGTCAATTTGTCTCCTGTCCCTTCCATTCTAGCTCTCATCTCTTATTCCTATGTAGCTCAGATGCTTGAATGAAGCCGCAGCACGTTATTTAACAGGATGGGAGTAAAGACGGTAAAGGTGTCTGCTAGAATTCCCATTTGTAAAGTGTAATGTTGAGCTAGAATGAAAATTGGATGCACTTTCTCCTCACACCATGTGTACTTTGGGCAAGAGAGAGAGTGGCATTTTAGGCTGTATGCTTGAATTATTGAGAAGATTGTTTGTCCTCCTTTACTTTAGAGGATGAATGCACAGCACAAGTGAGTTCTTATGTCTTATGTTGGAAGAGAACATTGAAGGATCCAATTCCATCTCAACTCAATTACTTACATTATTGCATGACTTGCTTGTGGTGGACTGGGTTGGGTGCAGTTTTCTGGATAGCATCCACATTTACCTGATAACCACAAGCACGGTGCAACATCATACGAGTTTGGGGTGCTTTCTTTTGGGGAAAGTTTGTTATATTGAATCCAAACCTAAACCTGAGCCTCCCCTCGGCGGCACGATTCTTTTTCTCTCTCATCCTGTCACAACTTGCCTCATCAATCGTCCGTGAAAATAAATACAATTAGGCCCCCAAAAACCAAAAGTGAATTGCCACTTGGTTTTTTCATTCTAGGCATGCTAGTATAGCTGGCAGGGAGTAGAAATGATTAGCTAATGGAATGGAATTTTACTGGGGAAAAAGTAAAAAAAAGCTTTCCTTACCCACCCACCCGTGGAGTGGAATTGTGAAGAGTGAAAGCAAAGCGGATTACATTTTGGCGGAGGCTTTGTCTGAATCATGACTTTATTTTTGGGTGTAAGATAAGCGCATCAGCTAAACATTGGGCGCATCAAAATTGTACAAAATAAGTATTTAGAAGTGGATGAATGAGATAGCACAAATTGTCATTTACTAGGAAATAGCGTAAAATATTTGTGTTTACAGTACGCAAGGAATTTTCTACTTCAAGGTTTGGTATTTCACAAATAAAAGTAAATGACCCCAAATACTAAAAATTATGGGGTAAATTATAGTGTAAATTGTTTTCTGGCTGCATTCATTTCATTACATTGTCACGACGTGGTCATCATAGCGCTGAAATTGGAGCCCGCTCTCAAATTATACACATTCTTTCCAAATTAGGGTTGCATTGTCACTCATTCCACNATAGCGCTGAAATTGGAGCCCGCTCTCAAATTATACACATTCTTTCCAAATTAGGGTTGCATTGTCACTCATTCCACAAACTAAGTAGTTGTCGGTGGAGAGGAGTTTTAGTTAAAATTAAACCAACCATGTAATTTTAGCCAAGAATCTAAAAAATTTAGAATATTTCACAATCCTCAAAGAAAACACAAACGAAATATTTTTCTTTCTGGTGATAGTTTTGATAAAATAATCCGAATTGAATGGAGGTTATCGATTGCAGAAACCGTAACCTAACCAGGCCAAGCCAAGGATATGATACTCGTATATTCATATTTCATAAAAAGTGGATGATGTTGCATTTGTGTAAAGTTCCAAGTTTTTGAGTGCATTGTATTGTTGTCTTGTTGAATTCATCTCATCCTTCTTCCATTCCACGGTGAATGACTATGATGATGATGATGATATAGTACGTAAAGAATGAGGGTGTCCGTCGACCGACCGTCCGTGTTCATTGTTGTGTTGTCCAAGGCATTATTAATAAACATGTGCTTGGAGTTGGTAGCTGGTTGAGTTGAGTTGAATGTTGTTTTTTGATGGGGTAATGACAACCAGGAGCAGAATAGAACATGGAAATGAAACAGAAGTGCACGTCATCTCCAGGCCCCTCATTACCACCAACAACCAAAAGCCGACAGTTCAGTTTCTTTAGGGCAGAATATAATATACATCCACGCGTCAGATGCATTCATTTCAGCAGAGTTTCAAACTTCCACAAAGTGCAGAATCATCACATCACCATTGCATCATGCACAAAGCCATTGAAGGCATAACTTAGTTGGAACCAAGGAAAAGCAAAACTTTAAAAAGTAGTCGATCTCATGGTTTAGTTGGTGTATGGGTGAAATTCGGAGGGGAAGTGGAGGAGGAAGGAGATCATTTATCCTTGCCCGGGATGAATTTACATGGAGCATTATGTCCATGACAAAGGATCACTTCCACAACTACTGTGTAGCACCAAAATGAGAAGAACGAAACCAAGATAGATAAGGCAGACAAGGGTAGAAATTATATTTCTAGAATGACTAGAATATGGTTGCATGCATGGGAGATCAGAGTTCTGCTGAATATTTTGAGGGTGACGTGACGTTCGGAGTTGACTTGACTGTTGTGGGTGTGGCAGAAAAATAGTCTGTCACAAGTCAGGGGGCGGATTGACACATTACAGCCACGAGACTGGGATTCCAACCACTCCCATCCAGAAGGAATAAGTAGAAAGAGGAAACTAGTGACTAATGATCATGATCACGGTCAT
>JAAXNX010001788.1:0-16079 GCA_036491905.1 Folsomia manolachei | reverse complement strand
CGAAAATGGAAATTTGCTGAAGTTCCCGTAACCTTGCAGCCGTCATTTTAAAGCGTTTTCGATATAATTCACTGAAAAAGTGTAAAATAACTGCGAGGATGTACAATTGACGTCAAATTCGCCCGTGGTACAAAAGAATCCTCAATCAAGGAGGGGTTTAATACCAATGACGAGCTAAGTGGATAGTAAACTGAAACTAGATAAGATAACACAGAGATCAACATCATAACTGCGGTACATAAGCATATTTTGGCATGATGCGATTGCATATGTTACCTTCCTATTAGCCAAATGCTACCAATGCCTTAAGTATTATAGGTGAGAATTGAGAATGAAAAGGTGATGGAGAATGATATCAAATTGATTTTTTGGAACGTATTTCACATTCCAGGCATGGTAACGTTTGAATCCCCTCAGTTCAACAATGACGAATGACAAGAATTCCAACAAAATCCATAAAAATTAGCGTCACTATTTTCCAGCACTTTTTGTCCCAAACCGGGGCTTAATTTATTTGAATATGCTTATGTTTGTAAATCACAATTTCAAAATTTTTGTATAAATCATAAATAAATTAACCAAAAGAAACTTGGGAAAGAAATCAATATGCAAGCGACTACAAAATCGAAAGCAGTCACACTTCCCAATGTCTTAACCACACTGGACTCAATAATAATCCCAGAAATCTCCATCCCACCAACAACATCTCCTCTACCTGATGAAGAAGAACCCACAGCTCTGTATATTGGTCATGGAAGCGAGTTTTGGAAGCCTTTTTCAATCTCATCCACCCACACAGTTATGTGGTTGCCTCCAAGCCAATTACCTAATCTGGAAGCTGCACACATTGTATACATATCTGATGTTGAACGCTACCCTGGAACAGAGATTTCCATATTCAGACATCCCAAATTCACGGAGGAAATTCATATTGATGGTCACATTTCTCAACCCAACTTTGATACTTTGATTTCACCTCTAATCAATTTGAAGGTTTTGGAGATGCATTTGAGCAGCCTGGAAAATTTGAATGTTCCTCGAAAGATTGGATTTCCACAGTTTATGAACCTCCCAAAATTGGAATCTTTACAAATATCCTCATACAACTTTGGGAAGCGACATGTTCCAATCTTCAAATTAGAAAAAGCTGTTCAAAACGTGTGTAGTCTTCTGACTAAAACCTTTCCAAATCTGAGCTATCTCTCAGTTTCCCTTCCTTTGCTGAGAAAAAAAGACAAAGAATTGAGCCAAAGTCTACTAAAAAGTGCAAGAATACACTACAGGACTTTGAGTATGGCTTTAACTTTTGCATTTTTAACTGTAGCGAATGATATGATTTTTTATTATTTATTTTAGAAAGTCTGAATATTGAGCTCACATTTGATGCATCGATGGCTGATGACAATAATTCCAAATCCACATTTACGGATAGTACGGATCAAGAGGATTTTACGGATGCGAAAGGTCTTCAGCTTCACAGTTTTCATTATTTTTCTACATTCAAAACAGACACAACTATTCTATGGAGAAATTTTTTAGTTTCTCAAGTCAAATTAGAATATGTTCAATTCTGGTGTGGTGAAAAGTATTTTCAACTCTTGACTCCGGTAATTTTGCAAAACTCTCCTCATCTCCATACAATTGCACTCAACATCAATCCACTTCTCGGAACCAAGGCGGGTGTAAAACGGTCTCACATTGATTGTGGAGTGTTTTCTAAGTGCTACCTTCTCAAGACGTTGGTACTGAAGGGAAAACCTCTTGGAAATATTGACCCTTTATCGATGTCAACTCGGTCATTAACGGAGATCCTGAAGCGTCCCAACATTGTCAATTGTTATGGTCTACCCAAAGGTCTGGAACACTGTCGACTGATTCATTTAAAAATGCATCGGAAGGATGCAAGTGCAATTGCAAGAGATTTGCCGCTCCTTACCAGACTTTATCTGGAGGACATTGGATTCGAAGATGACTTTGGAATGACTTTAGCCGACTTGGCAGCTCTTTTAGAAAAACCAGAAAAAAGACTTATTCATCTCGACATTCATAATGGATTGAACAAAGCGAGTTTCGAGGAAATTCAAACAAACCATGGTGGATTTGCTGTTGTCGCAAAACTTCTGTTCAAACTTCATAATCCAAACTCGTTCCAAGTGGAGTTGATTAATGGAGAATACGACACTGTGGATTTGGAGAATCCTTTTGGAGACGAGAATGACGTTTTAGTGGAGAAAGAAGTTTTTCATGAAAACTTTAAAGGGATGGTGACTGAGGAGGATTTGAAGGATTCAAAAGATATTGGTCCATCTAAAATATCGGCAAATCCCGGAGCAGTGCTGATGGCAAGACGCGTTTCACATCAAGTGAATACATCAACACAACTAAAGCACAAAACAGCAAGCAAAATTACAAATATGCGGGTAGGATCTGTCGATGCAGTGCAAAAAGTTAGGGACGCAAGTCCTCGAATTTTGACTAGTCAATATCAAGGAAAAGTCAAGGGGAAGGCAAGTAAACAGAGCAAGGATTAAATTACAATTTAATCAATTTAAACAATTTAAAATGTGGGGAAAACATAGTAAAAAACCACGCTATGAAGATAAATTAAAATTGTACGTATGTGGAATTGCTACTTGTCAATTGAATTAGTAATAACTATTGAAACACTGCAATAATAAACTACTGAAAAAGATCAAGTTTCAATGTTTTGTCGTTTTTTATTCCCCGAGTTTTTGCATTAAATGAATCTAAAGAATTCAGTATTTGCTGAAGGTATTTACCATGTTTTTACTGTAACTAGTAGGAAATAGTAATCAGCTAAACCCTCAAACTCTTACTTAACTGGACTTAAAATCGGTAATTTTTTGCATCAGTATGTGATTCAATTTATAAACTTATTTACGTTTTGCATTTATCTGTGTGAACTTTTTCTATACAAAATCCTTTATGGTTCATTTTTTTCACTAACCTCGCCGGTTTTAGAGTCAAGGACCTATTGGAATCGATTTGATGTAATCAGTCAAACCTAATAAATATTGGGCTTCTGTCATTTTTCAGTAATCCAATTTATTGCTCCATTCAATTATTCCGTAAAAACCATTTATTATTTCATGTACATTGGGCGATCGATTGTCGATTGAATCCGTTATGGGGATGATTTCTGTCCCAGCCTGCCAAACTGTTTGTTCTTCTATTTTATTTTATCAGTGACACTGAACGGGAATAATAATTTGAAGTTTGTACACCCACCACCAACGTAAACATAATTAGTGCCTTTTGGTTGGTATATTAAAACAAGTCACAAATACATTATTATTCAAAAACACAACCAGCACTGTGTTCCGCAAAGAACTTGCAAAAAACTCGATTCGAATCCTTCTCAAAATCATTTTCTACGAACACAATTTTATAAAATCAAGAAATTTATTAGATAAATTAATAACTATTGAATGGTTTGCTGTGTATTAAAAACACATTGAATTTCATCAACCGTTACCTTTACTTGCGACTGAAAAATTTGACATAATTCTTTAATTATGTAGATCAACTCATGCATGTAACTTTTAAATATTTTATGTATTTGATTGATAAATAGACAAAGTACATTATAGAATAGTGTGGCAGACAAACGCCATGCAATGGCTATTATTTAGTATCATTGCAGCGTTATAGATAGATCACCTTGACCTACGGTTGTATGACTTACATGCAGCCCAACATGGACAAGATCATTTTCAACACACATTTTGATTTGATGTCTTGTTAAAGTTACACCAACCAATCGCGAAATTTAATGTCTCCAATTATTTAAAGTCATCAGATTCAAAAAGTCTCGAGATGAAGGGCAAAGCAGCTTCCTTAAGTAAGACTTCTTAATAAAATAATGTCGATAATGCAAAAAACTAAATTAAGTCGAAAATGAAAATTTTGATGAAAATTTTGGTGAAAATTTTTTAACATAACGAGGTTTTCTGGCTTGGCGGTGACTTCGGAAAATATTTCATGACCGTTTGTCACAAACTACAAGATACCAAAAATTCAATTGAGGAATTTTTGGTTTATAATATTTCCTCAGGTCAAGGTCAAGTGATCCTTATATAAGTAATTTATTTATAGTGTGACCTATACTGTCATTTAAAAATATATGCATCGATTTCTGACTTCTGAGATGGTGAGTGTGGGGATAGACGGACGGACAGGGTACTCACATAAAGTTGTTGACACTGCGTAAGAAATCATTGATATGATCTTGAATCACCTTTACCTATATTGAGTAAACAATGAATAAGTATTCAACCCCTGTTGTTCTTGGTCAGATATGCGCGCATAGTGTGGATTGTTGAAGACAATGTATTATAATTTGGATGCCACACACTATACCAAGATATCATACTGTAAAGAGCTAGTGTCCACCATAAGTAGCTGCAAAGACTAAACTGGTGTCCTACATACTACTGCAAAATAGTAATTCCACTTATGTTGCACCTTACCTGTTGTCTGAATGAAAACTTGGTCGTTGAGGCGCACCTGCTTGGATAGACTAGCCAGCCCCATAAGCAAGTATTTTAGCAAAAGTTTATCATAATTGCATTGTCTTCATCGTAAACAGGTGGAGATATCCATCATATCATCTTTCACTATAAAATATGCTTTGTAACATTTTGAAAATGAAAGTGTAAAGACGTGGTTTTCTTTACGTCTTGGAGTTTGCCTTAAACTGCAATTTAAATAAAATATTTGTTATTTGCAATATTATTAGGTAGGGCGTTTTGTGTTTTTATGACATAGTACTTCTAACAAATTTCTTAAAATTTTGAACATTAATAATTTTGAGTGAATATAAATTTGAAAAGGTTTTTAAAAACGACGAGAGAGAATCCAAGATTAATTTTGCTCGATCTTGGTTAATTGGAATTACTTCACTTGGCAAAAAATTATGCAGCTCAACAAAATTGACATCGTAGCTGTGCCTCAAGATTTAGTCATATTTAATTAATAACATTTAACAATCACGATATGATTGCAATACTGTGACCATTGTGTGCCAAGCAAGAAGCAAGCGTGAATCAGGTGCATGAATACAATTACAAAATAAGTTATATGGAACAACCGATTTTAATCTTAGTTTTCGAGTAATTTACTAAAACAAAGAAAAATTAACAAAAAATGAAAATGAATATGAACGAGTATTGAGTATTACTTTTGGAGAATAGTACGCAAGGGAATTTTAAGCGAAGTCAGGTCGCCAAACCCTTGAAATATTCAAGAGCATTGCATGGGTGAAAAATTGCATGCCGAAGTGTTTCAAAAGACAAATGAACGTGACCATCAAAATGCAAGGAAGTTTGCAAGGACTTATTAATGTGCGGCCATGTACTTGTAAAATGTTTGAGTCAGAATGAAATTGAAAACAAAAATGTATCGGCCAAGTTTGCCAATCAGCAGTGTCTGTCAATAGTGATTCCGTTCAAACATCGATGTTAAGTGGTGGATCACATTGAAATACGAAATCATGGGTTTTCGAACCAATAAAAGTTGGACAATAAGCCATGGGTAAGACAAAAAAAATTACATTATTATTTGGCATTGTGTAGATCTTAGTCATCTTGAGTTGAGTACTCCGCGTACCCAACCATCTTGCTACAGTTCCATAAAAGATGGTAAAAATGTTTGTCACTTTGTCAGCAAGATCACGGAAGTAACATAGTAAATTAGAAGCATTTTTTCGTATGAATTTCCTCTTCGCTTACAAGGAAATTCCGCCTCATTAGTTCCCACTACGAATGTCATGACCAAATAACCTTTTTATCTCATTAAATTGGGTTCAAATTACTGCAAAACGAGCACCAAGCTGTTTCAAAATGGATATTCATTTATTAAGTAGCAATGGTTCTCAATTATGGATGAGTTTTTTTAGTCATTTGTTTCAAGTTGATTGTATTAATATTAAAATTCAATTGTCGTAAGCATTGGGTGGTATCACTAACTATTCGCCTGCTCGATTGACTTAAATTCTGGCAAAAAAAGTTTTTTAACTTTATTATGACACTTTCAGCCAAGTCCGTTCCGAAAAATCGCCTCCATCAACATCCAACTTGGCAAAATTTCGACTACTATTATGGAAAAATTATACAATTCAAATGAGACACACTGTTCAAACAGTTGCAGAAATTATTATTCCAGTTGTCTTTGCAGCAGTTCTTCTAATAGTACGAAACGTTATCCCTTCAACCTTCGTCACAGAACCCACTATTTACAAGCCTCTCACAATTGCTGGAAGTCCTCCTGGAGTTTTGCATACATGGTATTTGCATACACATTTTCTATAAAAGCAAAGAACATGCCAATTATGATAGATTAACATCTTCAAGTACTTAATTAATGACCGTTTATCTGTAATTCATAGTTCCATAATACACTACACACCAAAACACCCTGTCTTGGAAAATCTTATGCAAGCCGTTAATCGTCGGTATTTCCTATCTCAAGGACTAAATTATAATTGTGAGATTTCTATTTCATACTGTCAACAGATTTTGTTTAAATTAAATGCAAAATTGAAACGCATCATGATGTAATTTTTATGCAGTCACCGGCTTCACAACTGAAAAGAAATTAGTTGAAGCATACATTCAATCTGCAAATGCTGCAGTTATCAATTCTTCCGCTGATTTTGAGTCCACAGCCCCCGTTCTTGCCGGGATTGTGTTTGCAGATAACTTTATCAATAATTCATTCTCAAGCAATATTAAGGTAAAAGCAATCAAACAGTTATTTACCATTTTCCTTCAATACTAGTAAAAGTGGTAAATATGTATGTTTGTGACATTTCAGTATACGCTAAGATTTCCAGCAACCCAAAGAAGTGATTTTGAATTAATTAGTGAAAGATTCGGAGCACAAGCTGCGTGGTACACAGAGCTTTTGTATCCATTATTCCAATTTCTTGGACCTCGCTCAAGAAGCCAAATTGGAGGTGGACTACCTGGTAGGCTTTATTCAACTACTTAGTGCAACACTTGTCAGCAATTTTCCATGATTTGTTACAGGATATCATGAGGAAGGGTTCCTCTACCTTCAATATGCCATTGACAGGACAATCACAAGGGAGCTACTGAATTCAAATTCCACAGAGTTAGAGAATTATAATAAATACGACATAAAACTGCAAAGATTTCCATATCCTTCGTACATCGGTTAGCGTCTAATTTTTATAATGATTTAAATGTCAAATAAGCTCATCTTTAATATCATAAAACAAATTTCTCAAAATCTTTCGTATGGATTTAGATGACAAATACTTGTTAGCACTACAAGGCTGGCTTCCTCTCATTCTGTGTTTAAGTTATATGTACACTAGCATTAATATTGCTAAGTCCATTGTGTATGAAAAAGAAAAGAGACTGAAGGTATGTTCACAATTTAGACGAAGATAAACCAATTCACTTTAATAATTTTTTTGCAGGAGTACATGAAAATTATGGGGCTTTCTGACTGGCTGCATTGGACGGCTTGGTTTATAAAGTCGTACATGTTTTTAATAGTATCTGCTGGATTAATGTCAATCTTGCTAAAAGTAACCAATTTGACATTATTACTATTTGATGTGTAACGAATTAATTCTTATATTATTCCATACTGACATTCTTTAGGTAAAAATTTTCTCAACCCAGAATCTTGCGATTTTACCGAAAGTGGATGGAATGGTCCTTTTTGTAATATTTCTGATATTTGCGTTCCAATTAGTTGGCTTTTCAATTTTTATTTCCTCTTTATTCTCACATTGTAAGTTTGGTATAGATCAAAAATATGGTTTTCGTGATTTTTGATGCAATCATTTATTATAAATTTATGAATTATAGCAAATGCCGCAGCTACAGCCGCTGGCGTGTTATGGTTCGTGTTGTATGTTCCATACGGTTTTTTAAGGCCACGATACAATTTACTCCCAAGGAAAACAAAATTATTCAGTTGCTTCCTTACAAATATGGGAATTTTCCTTCGCCAGCCAAATTTTGACAATGTTTGAAGGGACTGGAGCAGGCCTTCAATGGAATACTATTTTCCAAGGTTCTGGGCCTGATGACGATTTTTCGATGGGTAAATGATACCAAAAGCAGAATAATATTACAACACTTTATATTTTTTATTAAAATAAAAATAATTACAAATTTTGTGTTGATTTAAAGGGGATTGTCTTATAATGATGATTATAAACGGAGTATTTTACATGATCTCAGCTTCTTACATTGAAAAAGTACGCCCAGGAGAATTTGGTGTGCCACAGCCATTTTATTTTCCTCTCACGGTAATTGCTAATTTATTTCTGTAGTATGTTAAGATTACGTAATTTAAGCTAAAACAGTAAAACCAAATCTAGATTATTTTCATTTTATTCAACTGCAAGAATTCTGAGATTGATTAGCAGATTCTCAATTATACGATCAATCCCTCGTGTGTGAAACGTTTGATTAAGCTTAACTTATTTAACATTCACTAAATTTAAAGCTTCTCAGTTCCTGAAGGAAATTAAACAAAAAAGGAGAAGTGAATCTTAAGTAGATTACAATTGGGGTCAAAACCACTTATTAATGGTTTTGCAAAGACGTACTTTGTCTCATTGTGCTTGTTACAGTAACAAGCTTAAACGTACAACTCCACATGTGGATGTAAAACTATGCCATTGTCAGTTTTATGAATGAGTGAACTCTAATAGTTCGCATACGATTGAATCAACCTTCACAACTAAACTCTGTTTCCTCTATCATCTAATTGAACCGTCTTTTTCCCACAATGCTGTTTTGTTTATGTCATTAATTGTATCTCAACCAGAAATCTTTTTGGATGGGGAGGTCGAGTACGTCTAATTATGAAACAAGCCAGCAAATCGAAAGTTCAACGAGAATTCCCAATGACCTATTTGAAACGGAGCCTACAAATTCACCAGGAGTTCAAATAAAAGGACTCTCAAAAGTTTATGACAATAAAGTCGCCGTAAGGAACCTATCCATAAATTTCTATGAAGGACAGATCACTGCCTTTTTAGGGCATAATGGAGCAGGTTGTGAAAATTTGTCATTCTTTATAAAGTATGCTTTAGATAACACTGTTGTAATTTGCAGGAAAAACCACCACACTTTCAATTTTATCGGGTAAATTGAAACTACCGAAAAATTGCACCATGTCTTCTGAGTTTTGTTACTTATTTATGTACTGATGTTTAAATAGGTTTATTCCCACCCACTTCCGGAACGGCTTTAATAAACAACTGTGATATTCGGACTGATTTAGATTCTGCTCGTTCTACTTTGGGTACGTTTTGAGTATATTTTTGCCAAACTCACGTTTTAGTATAATCTTAATCCTATACTTTGAAGGATTGTGTCCACAATATGACATTTTATTTGACGAGTGAGTAATATTATGCAATAATAGTTTTCTTTAATCGGCTGGCAAATTAAAACGGGTAATGAATGGCTTAATATTAATTTAATTTAATAATTAATCCATGAGCAGACTTACGGTTGGAGAACATTTACGATTTTACTGCGAAATGAAGGGATGCAAATCTGCCTCCGTTGGACGAGAAGTAAATCGAATGATTAAAGCTCTGGGATTAGAGGACAAAGTAAATGCACAAAGTCATACTTTATCTGGAGGAATGAAGCGCAAACTTAGCGTAGGAATTGCATTCTGTGGTGGATCCAAGGTAGACGAGTTGATCAAGTTTTCAAATTTTATTTATGATTTATCCTGATTTTTATGTTTTTTTACTGACCAGGTCGTTTTACTAGATGAACCAACAAGTGGAATGGACCCAGGTAATTTTCATTAATTTTATGCCACACATTTCTAGATCTAGCGACTGGTTGCGTTATAATAATAAGCCATTGTCATTTAAGGCGCAAGGCGTTCTACTTGGGATTTAATCAAGAGTGAGAAAAGAAAACGAACTTGTGTCCTAAGCACTCACTACATGGTATGAAAATTGTCAATACTTTTTTAAGATGTATTGATTTAAGCTTACATTAAGTTTTTTTTTCAATAAAACTGTAGGAGGAGGCTGACGTACTCGGAGATAGAATTGGAGTGAGTTCAATTTTTGTCACTTATATTAAATTAAACAAAATTTGTTTCATCCATTTATCCTCCAAATTCTCATTAATTTTTAATCTCCATTCTCGTTTACTCTTTCACAGATCATGGCTCATGGAGAGATTCAGTGCTGCGGTTCATCCCTGTTTCTAAAAAAGAAATTTGGTAGGAATCCTTCAATGAGATGACATATCTAACTAAATGAATCTAAAAAATTGAACAATGTTTTATCATTAGGAGGAGGATATCATTTAATAATAGTAAAAGACAAAGATTGCGATGTGGATAAAATTACTCAAGTCATAAAGAAAACGATTCCAGAAATTGAGGTAGACCAAGACGTGGGGGCTGAGCTGTCATACTCACTCCCCGATGAAAAATCCGAATTTGTTTCCAGAAATGTTTGAAGAGTTAGAAAGAGAAAAGACTTCTCTTAGAATTGCCAGCTATGGAGCAAGTAATACAACCATGGAAGAAGTTTTTGTAAGGTAAAAGTGAAAAATTGAAAATTGCTGGGTGGTAAGAATTTAATAAATCAATAAAACAATCATTTCAAAATTTTTATGATGATTCAAAAACAGGGTTGGTCGACAAGTAGAAGCTCGAATGTTAGCTGAACATCCACAAAAACCAAATGGAGTGACGCCATCAGTAAACCTCACTATCGACAACCATGTCACCAACTCACAAACTCACCTTTACTCTGATGAACCACCCAGAAATGTTGGATTGTCGTTGCTCCTTCAACAATTCCGGGCAATGATTACAAAAAAAGTACTTTACGCGTCGAGAAATCGGCTTCTTTTGATGGCGCAGGTATATATTTTATTATTACCTGCAGCTATTTTAAGTCAATTACTGAACGATGTTATTTGTAAACTGAAAATTCCAGATGGGCATCCCGTTGTTATATCTCACTTTGATTTTAATTGTTGTAAAAAACTTACCTGGAATATCAAATTCTGCCCCTCACAAATTCACTCTTGCAGTAAGTAAAATCTAGGAGTTTAGGTGACAGACGCTTTTACTTCTTGAAATGTTGTATCCTCGTTAGGAAGATATACATCAGTAGTATGTACCATATACATATTAAAACACAGTAATACTTTGCAGAGATATGAAAAATTGGGTTCGACAATAACAACCGTCCGATGCCCACCCAATGAGCCCATGTGCCAATCCTACAAAAATTTCGTTATGAAGAGTCATTTAATCGAAAACGTCAGCCAGAATAAGAGTTTCATCGATTTTATCTTAGAAAAGGTATCATTTTATTTCATGTTGTGCTATGACCTACGACCTACAGTATACACACTACACCACATGTTAATTTGATTATTGAATTGGCATTGAAAAATTAATTTTGTAATGCAAAAGGAAAATGAAGACCTCGTCTCTGTAAACTTTCGCTACATTGTTGGCTTTGACCAGAGAAAAGTTAAGGAAACCGATACTGAGCTTCGCCAACTCGTGGGGTTCTTCAATAATCAGCCATTCCATGCTCCACCCTTGTCGTTAAACTTCATCTCCAATGCTTTGTTATCCTCAACAAATCACACGATTTCCATCACCAATCATCCCTTCCCCGCCGGGAGTATTGACGCCTTCAAAAAGGTACTCCAAACACATTTGCTTTCTCTTTGTGCTTAGTGCATGTCAACCCGTTTGGCGAATGAATTTGTGTGAATGTAACGGGATTTGGGTCTCACATTTTTTTTTAAAAAAAGGCCGGAACGTTCTACACGCTTTCTTTTCAAATTGGCAACAATATTGCTTTAGGAATGTCATTTCTGGCCGCAAGTTTTGTCGTCTTCCTAATAACTGAGAAGGAAACTCGATCCAAACATGTAAGCATGAAGTTTTTGTAATTCATTTTTGTTTATTAATATTTTATTAATTTTTTTATTAGATTCAATTTGTGTCTGGTCTGGAATATCCACTGTATTGGAGTGCAAGTTTCATTGTGGATTTTATTCAATTTTTGATTCCCGTTTTCGGTGTGATGGCCGTCTTGTTTCTGTTCCAAGTGGAAGAATTCATGTCACTGGAAATGCAGCTTTATTTGTTACTGCTGTTCGTTTGTTACGGCCTAGCAGTTATTCCGTTGATGTACCTGGCATCATTTTTCTTTACCGTGCCCACTTCCGGTTTCACGAGACTTGTCCTTCTCAATATATTTACGGGTAACATAAATACTTTGGCTACTAGACTGGAAAAACTCTACACAGTATTGATAAAACGCAATAATTAATTGTTTTGCAGGGATGTCGTCGATACTCACCGTAATTATTATACAGACTCCCGAGTTCGAACTCGAATCTGTTGCTGATACACTGAATAACATTTTTCTCATTTCCCCAAACTATGCCTTGGGAATGGGAATAGTTCAGTTATCCGTGAATTACCAATTTGCCAAAGATTGTGCCATGAATAATCTGGAATTTCTTTGCCCAGTTGCTCCCGACTCGTACTGTTGTGCTAAATGTATGATTTTTTTGCTACTTTGAATATGTGCTCAATTTGCAGGAATTGTTAATTTTTCATCGTTTGGGAATTTAGTGAAATCAAACTTTTTGGATTGGGAGAGGGGAGGAATTGGAAAAAACATTGCAGGCCTGTCTTCTGCATTTGTGATATACTTCATTGTTTTATTCATTTACGAAAGTCGTGTCTGGATTAAATTTCGAAAATGGAGGAATCTTAAGACAAAACCAGTTGGGAACTCGTCCACTGACAAAGTTGATGGTGACGGTATGAAAGGCTTTTGGATATTCAATTATCAGAATTTAAAAAAAAATGTATGACCTACATATATGCTGCAGATGGTGAGGGCTTAGAAGACTCGGATGTTCTTGAGGAAAAACACATCATGGAGAAGGATGACTTGACACAATTGTGCAAAGATAACACACTCGTAATTCGGTTAGTTGCCATCAATGCGTAATTTATACATAGCATTGTTAGAAAAAAAACCTTTTGCATTTCAGGAACTTGACCAAATCGTACGGGAAATTTCTGGCTGTGGATCACATTAACTTGAGAGTAAAACAAGGCGAATGCTTTGGTATTCCCACCCTTCAAGTAGTGATTAATATTTTTATATACCAGGAGTAAATATGCTTGAATTAATTTAATAGGTTTGCTAGGCATTAATGGAGCTGGAAAGGTATCATCAAATTTATCATCAAAGCAAATTTATAAATAAGAAGTAACATTTCTGAAACTGAAACGAAATTTTTTCAATTTAATTACAGACGTCCACTTTCAAAATGCTTACAGGAGATTTAGCAATTTCTGAAGGAGAAGCATACATTGGCTCAAAAAGTGTTCAGAAGGAATTAAAGAAAGTTTATGAAATTTTAGGTCTGCCTATATGGTTTTAGCAGAATACTGACAGAATACTAATTGAATAATTAATGTTTTATTTGATTAGGCTATTGTCCCCAATTCGATGCCTTGCTCCCACAGTTGACCGGACGGGAAACGATTCAGCTTTACGCCCGACTTAGAGGAATTCAAGAATCATATATTCAACATTTGGTGGGTTGGATTAAAAAATTTTATAACTTGCGGTTTGATGACTGATTGGGCATACATTTAGGCTAATGGTTTGGGAGAAATGTTGCTGTTTACTCAATATTTGGATAATCAAGTTGGGACCATGAGGTAAAGAAAAGCTAAAATTTGTTCTTTTCATAGCGAATTACGTAGATCTACTTCAATTGTATTTTATATTGCAAATTTTCTTAAAAGCGGAGGCAACAAGAGAAAATTGTCAACTGCGTTGGCTTTAGTGGGGTCGCCACCAATGGTACTCCTTGATGAGCCAACCTGTGGTATGGACGTTGTTGCACGTCGTGAACTTTGGACTGCAATTAGTAGAATAAGGGACAGGTGTGTATTTGTCCTTAATAAATTCTCAAGTCAATAAATTTATAAGTAGATTTTTCTGGTTTACAGTGGGACATCAATCCTACTTACAACGCATAGGTATACTTCTGTACACTTTTGCGTTTAATCATGAATCACACAATTAATCCTCAAATTTCTTGGTAATTGTAGCTTGGAAGAAGCAGAGGCTTTGTGCAGTCGTCTGGCTTTTATGGTAAATNTAGGTATACTTCTGTACACTTTTGCGTTTAATCATGAATCACACAATTAATCCTCAAATTTCTTGGTAATTGTAGCTTGGAAGAAGCAGAGGCTTTGTGCAGTCGTCTGGCTTTTATGGTAAATGGCAGTTTTCGTTGTTTGGGATCTCCCCAACAGCTCAAGAACAAGTTTGGCGAAGGTTACACGCTAATTGCTCAAACCACACCAAAAGGGCTTAGTGAAAGTGAACCACTCACAAGAGAAAAACAAGTACAAAATTTTGCAGCGTTGTGTCATTCCTCAATAGTTTCTGAATACTAATAAGTCATAAATTCGTAATTTCAGGAACTTGGAAGAAGACGAAGCAGTATAATGTCTATGAAAAGGTTGAAATCTTCGCATGGTTGGGAATCCGAACTGGAAGAGTTGCGAAATTTTATTGAGGAGTCATATCCTGGTAATGTGAAACTCATACTAATTACAATTAGAGTCATAAATAACACCTCCAATATTTGGTAGGGTGTCAACTGAAAGATCATTCATCCGGGATTTGTGCATTATCACATCCCAAGCGCGGGGGTCAGTTGGGGTTCACTCTTCAGCAAGATGGAGATTGCCAAAAAATTCGGTCTGGAAGCTTATTCCGTGGGACAATGCACATTGGAGCAAGTCTTTTTGGCATTCACTAAGGCGCAAATTAATACGGAGTAGAATGGACTGTGTGCCTACTAAGAATACAATTAAAAATAAATTCGAGTGTATCAAATATCCGGCTCGGTCTCAGGACCAACCACAAACCCACCATGTTCCGCCATGCTGGATGTAAATTGACACTTTATATTGGTTCCTAATCCTGTCTGTGATTTAATTATACATGTAACTTTAAGAATTCAGTAACTAATGTGCCACTTCATAATGCATAATGCTTTTACTTGCAATTCCTAACGTATTTGCTTTAATTCATTCCGTTTAGTATTGTTTTTGCTCGTTGATTTGTTCCATTTACTTGAATTCCGAGAATAAATGTTTGGTTAAGAAGTTTTAACAATAATAAATTCAGAGAAAATAGTCGAGCCCTCCACGGCATTGTTAATAATAATGCATTTTAAGTGTGCACAGAATAAGCATCGAATAAATTGCAAAGGTGGGATTTGGGTAGAATTAAAATCGCATTCTGAAGAAAATACATATAAAATCATGCCAAGGGTTGCAGTAGGAGTGGTTCAGGACCCGGTTGGAGATTTCAGCTTCATAATGAAGTTAGTCACCGCGATACTAGTTGTAAGTAATTTTGTAACAGCCAAGCCGAACAATGGTCTCGGTTCCCATAATAATATATCCATTGTTGCATTGCAGACGCTCTCTGCCCTGAACTTGCTAGTTGATTTCTTTGCATGCCTAGAATTACAGAAGCATACCAATAATTACGACGAAAATGGAATGAAAACTTCAGGTGAAGATTTTTTTTATTTTTTTTACACAATTTTTTCGGAGGACTGACAAGCATATTTCATTCATGTCATTTTAGCCATGTGCGCAATGATATTAGTCCTGAACCACATGGTAATTTGTACCGTGCACTTTTATTATGCCGCAAAGCTGCTTAACATTATAAACGAGGTATCTCAACATATTTAGAACGATAAGTATAAAATATTTCATTGAAAAACTAAATTATTTTTGTTGTCTTTGCAGAGAAGTTTTTTGAAGTTTCATCAGTGGTATCTAATTTTGACACCATTCATGTGCGTCGAAGGAGTGGTTGTGTTTCTGTTCTTATTCTTTTCGAATAATGTATTCTACATCATCATTTTCGGAAACATGGGTCTAACTTTAAAGCTGTACATGTTGCTGCCTATTAAACGATTTATGAGACATCTCAGACAACAAAC
>JAAXNX010001787.1:0-16080 GCA_036491905.1 Folsomia manolachei | reverse complement strand
TCCCATTTCTTAAATAATACCATGAACGCTGAATGACATGGTCACTGATAACGAGGTCTCTTTACCATTTCATCACAAAGTTGGCAAATTCACTCATTAATTCCAGCAGAGATGGATTTGAGTGATATTGAGCACATTTGCATAGAAGAAGTGGGAGGAAAGGATGCATAAATTTATTGTACAGTGGATTAATGGCACCTTAAATTAGGTACCAGGTCAAAATGCATGTAGACACGATTAATTTTATCACAAACCTGTACTCGATGTAAAAAGCAATTTAAATTGTACCAATATTCCTTGACAACTGGCTTCTCCATGAGAGAAAGAGACGTAGACTAAGAGACGCCAATTGCCTCAGACAATCGTGAAATTGTACCTTTCGAGATTTACAAATGCGTATAGTATTGGCATAGTATTCCTGAAAACACTAAGAACCAGTGGTCCTGACAATTCCGTCCAGCAATTCATGAATACTTGTAGAAAATTTATTTAACTCTAAACATGTAATCTACATCCTCTTAAATACAAAGGTAAGCCAGAGACAGAAAACACATACATAACCGAGAATCGAAACATCCCGGGTAAAGAGATATTCTTACCACTACTGGAGCGATTCTTCTAAACATTTGCCCCGAATCGGTTCGGTTTTGATGGTCGGATTTGCCTGTGAGGAACATAATATAGCACATTTGTTGATGTTGATACATATGATTTCATCCGTCTAACTGCCTGCTACCTGGTTTGTTTTATCTTGTCCCTGGAGAAAGAACCATAAAATAAAACTACGTCAATATTAAACCTCTCCTATCGCTTAATTAGCTTGCTTTCTCTCATTCTGTCTTCTTCATTATCCTCGTTATGCTACGCGTCAACTTGTTACTTTACATAAATCCTCGTCGTATTTGTAACAACTTTCCCTTCCACATAGAAAAATTGGCTCAGTCTCATTTGCAATTTGTCAAAAACTCATCTTGCTAATTTGGCAAGCAATGCAATGCACTCAACTAAGTGATATGACGTTTGCTCCATCAACCCCGTGATGATGTGGGCTGAGCCACTACTTAATCCTAGAAACATGACAATACTAATTTTAATTCGCAGATTATTGCAAACCTGCCAATTATCGTGGGACAGTGTCAAAATGAGCTGAGTGTCTCCAACAAAGTCGTGCATAATTCTAGTATTCCGTTTCACTCCGCAAGCAGAGACGTTAAGAACTAGTTGGAAATAAAGAGTTGGAGGAGACCGCGATAAGGTGGTGGAGTATATGAAGGTTCTCTAAAAAGCAGAGGTCTAACTCCTCTTATCATGGCATAACCATACCGAGTCGACCAAAGTTGCCCTGGTTGTGGGGATAGGACCACAACATCCTCTCCTCACTCACGGTGTAAGTCGCGATCGATCGGAATGAGAGCCCACGCCCGAGTTTTTACACAAGTCACTTTCCCATCCGTCGTATCCCTCCTGCCTGCCACCTTTTTCCAATTTCCTTCTATCAACGGGACTACAATGGTGGTAGTTGGATAAATTCGCCAATCGGCCAAACCCCTCACTTGCCACCCTCACTCTCTGTATCTACTCTCTAATTGAAATTATCACGGAATAATCAGTCTCATCCTGAAGACAACAAACTAAAAAAAACAACTAATGTCGTGAAATCCTCTTCCTATTCTATCTCAATCCAGACTAAAAGAAAATCAGGAGGATTGACACTATTCCGAGAACTTTTCCTAAATTCAACCAGTTGTTGATGTAGTCTCAACAATAAAATAGTAGGGGTGGACAAAAAGTGGTTGAACTCATGTATTTTACCAAAGAGAAAGTTACTGGACTGAAGGATTTGGTACTTTAACACTTTCACCCACGCAGAACCGCACCAGTGCTAAGAGTCACATGTGTAATACTTTCCTCCAAAAATATATACATTGGTTAAAACCTGTTACTTCCGTATACGTTAACATTTAGTGCCAATGGTAAAAAGTGCAACTTGACTTGGAATGGTTTTTAACAGTGTTTCAAAATATAACTGCAAGCACTCCATCAAATCCACTGATACTTCTGCAAGACAGTATTATTTTTAGAAGTAATCTGTCCCATTCATTTTCTTACACCACTTGACTTTGAATGGTTTTTAACAGTGTTTTTCAAAATATAACTGCAAGCACTCCATCAAATCCACTGATACTTCTGCAAGACAGTATTATTTTTAGAAGTAATCTGTCCCATTCATTTTCTTACACCACTCCATAACCCTGTATTACAGATCGGTAGACTATGAAGCACATGCTCCAGTTGGAATCAAGTAAAAATCAAATGCTACATTTAACAAATCTTGATACTCAACATTAATAAGCTGACACATTTCCACACAAAACTAACTCTGCTGGAAGATGCTGTGGCCTGGGACAAGGCAAAGACGCCATTAATTTGGTAATTTGTAATAAGAATTTGCCAATATTTGAACATGAAAGTTAACAAGAAATTACTTTCACAAAAATCATGAGGAGGACGTGTTTCAAAACTTTTTAAAAACATTATTCCTGTCAGCATACTTATTTGTATGTCGTATTCTTAAACTTCTGGGTGGACATGAAGAGATGGTGATCTCGTGGCACATTGTCATGCAGTAATACAATTTGCAATTACAAGACCTTCGTGATCTCATCCCATTTCCAAAACTTGACGCCAGCTTTGGAAGAAATTGTTGAAATTTCTTAAATATTTTAAAAGTATTCCCAGATTCCGATTAATTTCGGAGACCCAGCTGCCATCCTGCAGATCAAAAACAGTGACAGCTCGTCAAGTTGTGCTAATCACAACAACAACGAAACGTGTAACAGGAGCAGCCACCACAACCAACAACTCCACAACGCATCTGGTGTCATGAGTGCTGACTTAGGGCTTAGTTTACAAATTGACACACCGGCCGAAAGTATAGAAGCTCTTGCCAAAGAAGCAGAATCTCTCAAAGCCAAATTAGAAGAAGAGCGACAGAAGCTTAATGATGTTGCCCGTAAGAAATCTCACATTTTTTTAAGAAACATTTAATTTATGTATGGAGAAATGTTTTCCTAATTGCGGGACTGCGTAATCTCTGTTGTTGAAAAGATCTCTGTTCTTGAAAAGATATGTGGGCGAATGATGAATGGAAACTTGTCGATTTACAAATGCCGCATTAACTGTCAATTGGGTTAGACTGGGTTTTACGTGCAAAAATGTGTATAGAATAAACGTAGGTGTCTTTACAAAGAATTTAATTACATATGTGAACAGTCATTTAATTCAGTAGATAAACTTTTAAAAATGTTTTCACCAAAAGAATATTTTTTTGAAACAAATCACCGTCACTCTCACACACAGATTTGAACATTATTATAGCTGTTGATCTACAGGTCTATCATTTACTTTGCTTCGTTATTACGTGTAACGATCTTCTTATGAACTTTTCTACCATTTCACATCTACGAAAATTTACACCAAGAAATGAGCTCTACATATGCTTGATATGCTAGGGGAGAAGGATGATGGAGAAAGCTGGGCTGATGACAAAAAAACTATTTTCCTTCTAACGACTAAGCCCTTGTCCAACTTCCTCCATCCAATTCCTTTTTCCCAGCTAGTGTTTGTAATAACATACTTTCATCCACTCAAAGTGCTCCCGTTTTTCTTCGAGGGTATAATCTCAAATTTAAAATATGGATGGAAAATCCTTGAATAAAAAGCTGAAAGTTTTTGGGGTTCAGGAGGCTAGTGCAGCTTAAAAGAGGAGATTACCTATGCATAGCTATAGACATGAGTGGGCTATACTTAGCGGTTATTCTTGTGGCGTAATATATGCTCTGCTTTTATCGTGGATGGCTAAAAGTGGACTATGGACAAAAAAAGCACTTGATTTAGTTGTGGAGTGTGCATGGTGTGGTACGATAAACGAAGACTTATTATTACTCACGTCGTCCTCGTCTCGTGCTTATACATTACTTTCTTTGATTTTTCCATTCTATTTCTGTTCAATCTAATTCCGTTTAAGGCCCAGTGTTCATGTTCATGACAGTTTGGAGCTTTGCGGAATTTATTGTCATCTGGGGAATGGAATGGACATAACGAACGGAAAGAATCTCTTGTTCTCTTACTTTTTTAACCAACCTACGATTCGATATTCAAAACAACAAACATGGTCAAACAAAGCAAATACGAAGTCAATGCAAACATGTTTAGTACATACTTATGTATGTATTAAAATTTCATGCATTCATTAAACACATTAAATTAATAATTATAAATGTACAAAACCTTTGCAGTGAAATCAAAAAAAGGAAGGTATGTTGAATGTAGGAATAATCGCAAAAAAATGTCGGCTCCACTAATGTTCTAACTTCAAAAGAAGCACAATGGTATATTTTCATCCATGGTTCGTAAAATGTCAATTTGATATAAAGCCATCATATCAAAACTGCAGAACTATTCGCATTACATCCCAGCCAGACTCGTCAATAAAAATGACAAATGGGAATGACTCTGGAAATGGAGTTGAATGAGGAAGTGAGTGTACATGTGGGTGTGGCTGCCATGTCTGTCCATAGATATATGCATGAAACCAGGCAAAGTAGAAAATATAATATGCATTGAGTGAGTGAGCCAACTTTTTCTTGGAATTTTTTCATCTAATAGCTCCGTCTCCTTAAGAAGAAGGAATCCTTACTCGTATCATATTATTCCATATCAACTTAGAGCTAGGACACATTGATTTATCCACAATCAATAAAGTATCTAGAGTTAGTTATGAATTATGATGGAGGACAAAAGAATCTGTAGAGCATCTTATTCCCAACCAAACCCTCTCATCTCATTCGTCCACCATCCATTATTATTAAGCAGGAAAGGAAAGGAGCTAGTGAACATACTTAGTTTTACTTCTACTGAGATGCGATAGGTTCGGTTAAGCAATATTGACTTTCCTGTCATTCGTTTCTCTCTTTCATGGATTACATGGCTGTATTAGGTGGGTTGGCATACCCAAGGTAAACGTGGACAAAGCGATGGTTGGATAGAACTTGGTAATGATGGAAATGAAGAGAGAGAGAGAGACCAAAGGAAGAGAGTGCCTGACAAAGCGTCGTCCTACAAATAGAAAGTTATGAAGTCGTCATCAAAAGTGAAAGTTGGTTCCACCATCCAACCAAAGTTCTTTGAGTTGTGTTGAGTTAAATAAGAGTGAGTCTACAGTAGGACATGGTGGTGGTGGTCCATTCCTCTCATACTCCTAGCTCTAAATTTCATTCCAAGTCAAATTCGTGACAACTCATTGGTATTCAATTCACTAGCCATTATTCCAATTTACACTCTCTACCACTCGGCTTCTTTTGAGATGCAACCTTCGTATTGCTTTTCAAGCATCCTTGTTCCATCCAACTGAACTCACTTGTAATAATACTGCTCAGAAGAGAAAGCACTGGCTGAGAGATTCCATTTGAGACTCATCTTAAACAGAATTTGAAGTATGAGGTCACTCATATTCTATGATCTTGCTTTAACGACCTAGTGTATTACGACCAAGTATATTACGTTAAATGTATTGAGACATCTCGTTGAAAACTGGGCGAGGTTATCGAACACAAAACACGATCAGAGATAAAAATAAAGAAATCCAAGCAAACCAATGGTATGACATGATGACGTGACGATAGCTCAGATAACTTATACATTCCGTAAAATTTGATTCTAGTATGTTCACTTTAACTATATTAAAATATTTCCATTTTGGGCAATAAGATTAACTTCATTTTAACTGATTTCATGTTCATCATACTCGCAATATTTCTGCAGCTTTCAAAATGACGCAACGACGTTGAACAACTTACAGGTGTAATAATTCACAATTTTAAACGAGAAACTGAAGTGTCAGACGATTTTTAATTTATTGAAATTAAGTTTGATAAGAATGCATTTCAATGGTTGGTATTATTAAACCCTGTTCTGTTCCATAAGTGTGGAACTCCTGAATGCTTGGAAATTTTAAGAAAACAATATTGCAAGTAATTTTACGCAGTTGGACACTTCTCTGGACTCTGGATTAATTTTCTACCGTTTAATTTTTTTACAGTGTCTACAGTAGCTCAACGTCTAGAAAATGTTGGTCAATTAAATATAAAGCCAAGAAGGGTTCTAAAGGGACATCAAGGGAAGGTGCTATGCGTTGATTGGTCCCAAGATAAGCGGCATGTGGTATCCTCATCTCAGGTAAGATTTACTGAGCTTTCTCTTATATATTTTTCGTCCTCCTTCCAATTCGTGGAAACCCAATTCCAACAACATCATTGAGTTTCTCTCCTAATTTGATCATGAAAATGTGTGGGGTTGATTTAATACAATGCTGCCTAAAGCAGTCGGTTTCATTCCAATTCGATTTGTTCACTCTCATTCTTTGGAAAGTGTCAATAAAAGTTGTCAGTTTTCCAGAGAAATGTAATTTTGGTAATAGAAAACCCGTGTCGAAGCAAAAGGATAGACAAATGTTCCTTGAATACTCTCATAGACTGTGTTACGGAAACCACGGCATCCTTCTAAATAGCAGCCACGACCGTATTACATAATTGTAGGTGACTATAAGAGCTGCAGTCTGGCTAATTTCTGTCTGCTTCTGGAATTTTCAGGATGGGAAAGTAATAATCTGGGATGCTTTCACAACAAACAAAGAACATGCCATTGCAATACCCACCACTTGGGTTATGGCCTGTTCTTATGGCCCTTCTGGATCTGTGATCGCTTGCGGGTAATTAATTTCAGCCTTCGTTTACTTTGCTCACTTAAATACATTACTTGGTTGGTTGACTTATGTATACTTTTTCCCCACGCCCTGACCAAACAGTATTTGCAATATGTGAAACTAACAACAAAATCAAATTCAATGGCCACCACTGTGCCTGCTATTAGGCTTTTTTTACTCCCTGGATAATACTTAATTTGTTCCCTCCGACCCGTGAAACTTAGTCAGCGTGTGTTTTTGTTGGACGGATGTTTAGTTTAGAAGAGTAAATCCTTTCCATCCGTTGAGATAACGCGTAAATGACTTTGACCACTCATTTGTTTCTTTTTCTATGCAGTGGTCTGGATAACAAAATCACCGTCTACCCCCTCTCGTTAGAAGATGACTCCACGCAGAGGAAAAAACCTGTGGGAACTCATACCTCTTACACTGCCTATTGTACATTCCTTCCTAACTCTGACTATCAGGTTCGTAAAGTGTCCCGTTGTACTAAAACTCCTCTACTTTTGTTCATGTATGCAATATGGGGACTGCTTTCATTAGTATTTGACAGTTTCATAATTGTGGGGCTTTGATATTTTCCAGATATTGAGTGGTAGTGGTGATAGTACGTGTGCGTTATGGGATGTGGAGTCTAACCAGAGATTACAAAGCTTCCATGGCCATAGTGGTAAGAAGAATTTTTTTTGCAACATCAAGAACCATGACTTTTTAAACTTCCTCGGTTAAAACGGAAACAATTAAAACTATCCAATTATAAATACATCAACTTTTCTTCATTCAGGGGACGTCATGTCGTTAGATCTTGCTCCTCAAGAAAATGGAAACACTTTCGTCTCAGCAGTAAGAAAATAAAATTACCATAAATTCTCTATTTACATGCAGATTATCCTAGTCTCCCTCCCTCAAGCTTTAAATTTCCACTGTGTCCACTTTCTAAACGCTTTTTTGTAAAAAGCCACTCTGGCTCCCACTGAAAATCCTGCGGTACAAAGAAATTGAAAAAAGGAGCATTTAACCCTCAAATAGTACAAAACTACAAATCGATTTTTTAATGATTGTTGTTTTTATTTAGCGACTTGCTCATCCTTTGATTGTTTTCAGGGCTGCGATAGAAAGGCTCTGATATGGGATATGAGGAGCGGTAAGAAAATGACAAAAGATGATTATTATTTGAAGTACAAATTGCATGAAATTGTGGTCATATCACTCAAGAATTTGCTCGCAATAATTTTTTTTTCACTTTTAGGTCAGTGTGTTCAAACATTTGACGGACATGAAAGGTATGAAATAAAATATATAAACAAAATGTTAGTGGTGGAACCTTGTAGTGGCAGGTACTTTCATTTAATTAAATATCGGATATTTTTTCAGCGACATCAATACCGTCAAATTCCATCCTAGTGGAGATGCAATAGCAACGGGCTCGGATGACGCAACGGTGAGTAGTCTTTGATAACTTGAGCTTTTAGGTTAACTTTTAAGTTTTATATTTTTTAATGAGGTTGTGTGTTTCAAAGACAAAATGAAAAACTTAACAAATGGAAACAATTTTATTATGGGCGACATTCCTTTATGTCATCAAATATATTCAGTTGCCCTGGCCCAAGCGTAAAACTGACGTATAATGGATCTAAGTTATATTCTATGATTTTATTTAGTGCCGCCTATACGACCTGCGAGCTGATCGAGAGATTGCAGTATTGTGGAGATGCAATAGCAACGGGCTCGGATGACGCAACGGTGAGTAGTCTTTGATAACTTGAGCTTTTAGGTTAACTTTTAAGTTTTATATTTTTTAATGAGGTTGTGTGTTTCAAAGACCAAATGAAAAACTTAACAAATGGAAACAATTTTATTATGGGTGACATTCCTTTGTGTCATAAAATATATTCAGTTGCCCTGGCCCTGGCGTAAAACTGACGTATAATGGATCTAAGTTATATTCTATGATTTTATTTAGTGCCGCCTATACGACCTGCGAGCTGATCGAGAGATTGCAGTATACTCGAAGGAGTCGATAATTTTCGGCGTCAACTCTGTAGACTTTTCCCATAGTGGTCGACTGATGTTTGCGGGCTATAGCGACTATACGGTTAAGTAAGTCCTGATTTCTGGAATATTCCTGTAAAATTAAGCGCTTAGTTATTTAAGTAATTTAATTATAAAAGAACCTTCCCACACTACTTGTTGTGATTAAACATTTGATTTCAATCCCTATGAATTTTTAGCTATCTCACGAGTAGTTAGATGGTCTTTCCCTAAGAGCTTTTTGTTGACGTAACCTGGATGCTACTTTTGATCCCTTCGCCAACCTCAGTCTTTTCATTAATAGAATCATACGGAATGATTAAAATGAGAGCTTAGCATATTAAATTCACAGCAATACTCAACTTATTTTTATAAAAAATGGACGACGAGTTTGTCTGGCAAAACATAACATAAGAAAACAATCCGAGCATAAATAAAGCAGTCGCTGGCGTTTGCTTGCTAGCCAGTGGTTATAAAGTCAAACTTTACAACTTTTTATTTATTAAAACAGTGTCTGGGATAGTCTCAAGTGTCACCGGATATCAATACTTTACGGACACGACAACAGGTGAGTAGTTTTGTCTACTTTTGATCCCTTCTCCAACCTCAGTCCTTTCATTAATAGAATTATACGGAATGAATCAAATGAGAGCTTAGAATTAAATTCACAGCAATACTCAGCTTATTTTTATAAAAAATGGACGACGAGTTTGTCTGGCAAAACATAAGAAAACAATCCGAGCATAAATAAAGCAGTCGCTGGCGTTTGCTTGCCAGTGGTTATAAAGTCAAACTTTACAACTTTTTATTTATTAAAACAGTGTCTGGGATAGTCTCAAGTGTCACCGGATATCAATACTTTACGGACACGACAACAGGTGAGTAGTTTGAAACTTTTTGCACCGCAAGGGTATACTAAAATTACTTTTAATTTTTTCATCAGGGTTTCCTCTATTAAAGTGTCTCCGGATGGAACGGCCTTGGTAAGTTTTCAAAATATAATTCTATACACATCCAAAAAAATCACACCTTTTACTAAAAAAAGTTAATTATATTTTTCATTCCAGTGTACAGCCAGTTGGGATACCACGCTACGGGTAACTTTCTCCAATTAGCTCATTACTTTCCTTCATTTCCTCCCTACTCCATTTCATTCATTTTAAATCATGTATCTGGAAATACAAAATTTGTAGCATCTGCCATTTTCATACAACTAACGGTTCATCTTAAAAAGTCCCAATGATTTTGATACTTATCTAACTATTTTCTATTTCACTTTGATAACTAGTTTTCCCTTAAAGGTATGAAAATGGAGTTGTGGACATATTTAGAGAAAGTAAAACTATTAATAGATCAGAAAATTGTAAATGATGAGAATTTGTAAAAATTCAAGGTGTCATTTCCAAGGCCCAATAGTGGGTTTCAATAATCCTAACCAATTGCCTTCTCTCGATCACATCAAATAATCGTGCAAAGCTTTACGATGAAGTTGTACAACTGGTTGTTTAACAGCGAATTACAATGAACACCAAATAAAAATTACATATATGTACTTATCACACAAGTGACATTAGTATTGCGTGTGTACTTGAATTAAAACCTACCAATTTTTATGGTGTTAATCGTTACACCGATAATGAAATCGCATGTTTAGACAAGTAATTTTGCAGAAATTATATGCATACCAAGTTCATTCTTCTGTAAAAAAGGTGATTTCAAAAATAATGTGACGGTGGACGTACGTGGTTAAGGATAGTATAATATTCTTATGTGTAGTTGTACTTTCTGCATTAAATTGTAAGTTTTGGTCAAATTCCACTATGCAGGATCATGGACTTTTCTAATTCTAGGCTTCTCCAGCTAGGAGCTTTAAATAAGACCAATTTAACCTTGGTCTTGAAATTTGCATATATGCATAAATAAGCATGCAACACTTTCTTTCTCCAATAAATATTTCAAACCTTTAATTCAACCCATTTCCTTGTGCTCTAAGCTCGACTTTCCCTACCTTAATTATTGAAGGCTTGATTTAATATAAATAACTTCGTTATTAGGTCTGGGCTTAATTTACTCTACCTCAACGGTGTGTACACTGTGCTACATGATTGACCAAAGATTCCACAGCTCTGAGCTGTGACTTCCGTTTGCTAGTAGAAGTAAACTACAGAAGACGCTGCTGCAGTTGGAATATCATGTCGCAAAAATGTCAAACAACAGAGTCAATTACGTCTTAGACCCAAAACTCGTCGGTCAAGGAATTCGTCGTGGTCGGAAGCCTACCCAAAAAATAATCCTGGAGTTTTGTAACTAATTCATATATACAAGAATTAGTTATTCAACTTGCAGATCAAATTACTGTGATAACCACCATTGTACGCATTAATCTGTAATGCAATCCAATGCTTTATTGTATTTAATGAAAATGCAAGTACTATCCACATTTAGGAGAAATCCTCCTGTAGGATCTAATTAAACGGGATGTCACCAAGTTTTTGAAAATGTAACCCGCAACAGTCTGATATTCTGAGTTTTACAATAAACCGTAATAAACATCTCATCGACAAATACATTTTGTGCTTGCTTACAGAAGTAATTACAAGTAATTATTAGTACGGACAGAAAGGAGACAGAGTTTGTAGAATACCTACAATTTATGTACAATACAATAAATAACGTCACCGGTCTCTGGGTTGCTCGTTCCTTAGTTAGTTCCAGTTTACTGAATAAATGATGCATTCAAGGGAGCAGTTTTCTATTGTGAGCCAAAGTCTTATAAATACAGTATCATATGTAGAGTAATAGAAAGTAATAAATAATAATTTTCAAAATAAATATGCAAATGATAAACAAAATGATGATGCGCTGAATTGTATATAGTTTTTTTGCCAGTTTGAGGTATAAAAACTTATCTGTTTTGAAACTAGAGGTGTGTGAGGATCAAATAATGCTAATTTCGTGTACGGATAAACGAAACGAAGAATTTGTATAAAATTTTAAGCGCAGCAGAGATGTATGAATACTTGTTTTAAAATTACATTTTCTGTTCCTTAAGTATCTGTAATCTCTTTTGTAACTCAATTGACTTGTGTTTTTTTTTTACTTTTTTCTAACCTGCTTTCCGATTAGAAAGTTTAAATTTTCTTGTTTGTTTCCACATACATTTTAACAGATTTTTATAATCAACAAAACCCAGAGACTTAAAGCTTAAACTGATAAATATGCAAACGTCATTGAGTAATGTGAAGATTTGATAACTCATAATTTGACTATATACCCTGACTTCAAACCTCTGTCGTGTTCTACCTCGATACAATTGAAAAAGGTGACATCAAAACTTTAATGCATTCAAATTCATTAGCCTCCAATTTTCCAAGCTGAAGAAAGACTAACTTAACGAAACCTAATAAATTATACTTGGTAATTAAGATGAATAAGCACAAAATCCAGTTGTTAAATTATCAAGTTTTTTATAATTCCCAGTGGTCTCGGACTAATAGAATTTTTTATCTTTGGTTCACATTATCTTTTATTTATCTGATGATTAATTAATACATATGTTACCCAAAGATTAAAATATGTTGCGTTTTAAATTTAACATCAATATTCCAATAATCGGACATGTTGCTAGCAATTTTTTTTATTACGAACAAAATGTAAACTCACCTGGAAAGAATATGTAATGTGAACAAAACGCATAATGGATACTGACATTACAGTTAGTGCTATCCTGGAGAAAGTAAAAAAAATCTAAAGGAAGTTTATCATGTTTTTTGTTATAGTTATTCCTGGTAAATTAAGAAAATGGAATAATTGTTCTAAATGAGGTATGGTTATGCAATATATGGTTAGTAACAAATCGTAAATAGTTGTTTGTTATTATCGAACACGCAACATGTACCTGTTTTTTGTTTCTGCTGTCGAATAAACCTTTACGACACTTATTGTATCATCGCAATGAATGCGCAACCAATAAAATTTTGTTCCTTCCTGTTGATCAAAACGTTACTTTTACTGTATAATTGTTCATCTTTTACATTTCATGAAACTATTGACATTTTTATTTAGTTACAGAACTCTGTATTATTGACACCAATATACATACAATAGTCGTCAGCACTAATTACACAAAAATCTGAACGCCGTTGGTTTCATTAATTTTGCAAACAATGTTCATCTAATAAGAGTCAAGCTCAAGAAAGTATTCTTATTTTTTGAACATGATAAGTTTACATCACCAATGTGCATCTAAATATGAATATGAGAAGTTTGAGCAACCCCATCATTCGGATATTTGTGAAAGTTCAACGGCGAAAGTTGTGAAACTTTCTTCGGTAGAAAGCTCTGAATTGTCTTTTTCAAAATAAAGGCAACTTTCCAATCTCTGCATTCCAAAATACTCACTTTATTAACTCCAAGTCCGAGTATACATACATTAGTCTCAACTCACTGTAATTACAATGCACCCAACGATATCGATAAGCCCTTTCGAAGTAAACGTAGCAATTAGTCGATGAGCACCAGATGAGTGGGGCATGAATCGCTGAGTGTACTTGAGTTCTTCCCCAACCTCGATGTCTCTGTGAAATTTAAATCTTAGTTAATTAAAATCTTATCCGAATCCAATATTGCTTATTTTATAAAATTCCACAAGTTACACATGCCGTACTTGTCTTTGATTTCTGCAAAACGTGACATGAACGGTCCTTCAAAATTAATCAAACATCTGGTTAATTTGCGCTTAATTGGTTGACGAAGCTAAAAGTAGCATACGCTGCTTTCCCGACTCTTAGCTCTGATGTGATCTATGAAAAGATAAAAATTCCTTTAAGGTATACTTAAATTCAGCATCTATCTCAGTTCCTGTGCAGAAAATACCAATTAAAGCTACAGGTATCATTCATATAAGTAGAGAGAGCATAATATTCTTCATATACGGTAAAATAGTAGCCCAAGTGGTTTGGGTTTTGCCCTTTACCTCAATGTTCAACCGTGGTTTAGACACTTGGAAGTCATCCTCCTCTGACCAAGCTTGATTAGTTTCGTCCACAGCACAGATGGCAAATATTTTAATTATCTCGTACTCCACCAACTTGTCCATGTATTCTTCGGCCTGAACTGTCATTCTCAGCTCATCATCTACATTCAACAAAGGCAATTACAAGGACTAATCAAAATTTGGTCGTGCTTCAGGTACAAAATTATTTTCCCATACAAAACATGACATCTAGGTGAACAAATTAGTATATAACCGGGTTCATTTCTGCATACCGGAGTTTGGTTTAATAGAAAACGCCCCAGTGGATCAATTTTCCTTTGACTCCTTGGTAAAATATGCTTTCGGCTGAAAGATTAGCTTGAACAGTACGAATTTCTTTTGATTTGTTCTGAAATGGTGAAAGTTTATGAATAAGAGGAGACTATATCTGCGTTTTACAGTTTAGCAACTTTCTATGTACGAGGAGAGTATTACTGATTACTATCACATTACATTATGGTGTAGTGTGGTAACTATCTCGTATGATTGAAATTATGTAATACAATATGATGTAAAGGTTTGTCGACTAACTGTAATTTTGACGACGAGAGAGAAGGGTTCGCCTACAGGGACTTCCTCCAGTTCAATCAAATCGAACTCCAAGTCCTCATTTCGCTTTGACTGTGAGCTCAAAGAAGTGAGCAGCCCCTTGACGATTAGATCCTCTTACTGCATTTACCAACTAGAGTCGTTCCGTTCGCGTCCCTTTGATGTTGACACAGAAAACTTTTAGCCGTCCATTTACACACATTTCAAATAAAAATGCATTCAATAAAACGGTAAAAAATGTTGTAGGACCGTCACAACACTGAATTTCTCAATTCATGTTGTATATATTCTTTCAGCAACCGAGATTTTCTGACTATTTGGAACTTGTCTAGGTGCATTCCGGAATACCTTACATACAATCTATCGTTTTCTGTTTCACCAAAATTAATGTTCTCCAAAGAAAACCCGTATTGAGGATTTGACATAGTGTGCTAAATCCACATACCCTTATAATGTGTAGCGTGTGATGTAACTTTTACCGTTGTAATACTTGATATTTTTGCCTGCTTGTACTACAATTTCATGAGAATGGAAAGGAAAAGAAAGGAAAACTAGTATATTATGTGTGTTACTGTGTAAGTGAAGTCAGATTATTATCACCANGAAAGGAAAACTAGTATATTATGTGTGTTACTGTGTAAGTGAAGTCAGATTATTATCACCAGGGGATGAGAAATCCTTCTACTAGAACTGACCCAATTCCATCCGGTCTGGTTGCCTGCTAGACTCCGCAGGTTAATTAAACTAATAGACTCTCTTCCGGAATTTATTGTATTAGAAAGATTACCTTCGCATTATGTGAGTGACGCAGAGGGAGATTGGAAATGGTTGGATGGAATTGGGGAAGAAAAATAGAACCACTCAGTCCGCCACACAAATCCGGACCAGAATTTCTCTCTTTAACGACGACTAACACCTCTCGCTTGACACATTACTTTTACTTACTTGCAATGCTCCAATGTTACTAAACTTTTTCCTGCTCAGTTCGATGAAACTAGAGTGAAATTAAATGATCCGAGGCAGTTTTGAAGATAAGAATTGTTTTCTCTGGATTATTTCTTTGCTATAGGTGATGGGAGTGGAAGGAATGCGATTGAAACTGATAGCTTTTTTGCTTTCCCTTATATTTATCTACTGTATAGCATATGCAATGTATGGCACTCATACTAACAACGTGTGTCCTTCAATAGCAGTGAATAAGTAAAAGTAAGACATACTCGGGTTTTGAGATGTATCGGTCTCATATCCTACATTTCAAATTTAACAAATCAGTGCCAATATTGCAATTTCCTTTCGTTTAAAAACTGGAATATAATCATGGTAGGTACCTTCTTTAGGTTTTGTATTCCTCAATAATATCACACCTGTCCGAGTCCCCCTCCAGATCAAACACATTTGGTCTCTTTGTCAGAATTTGTCGCCCCACACTTAAATCAGTAATTAAAACGGCTATGTATTCCTTTGTGCTTCGGCAATTGAAAGTGATGTTGTAAAAAATCAAGAATTAAATTAAAAAGCAAAAAAGGTTACACTTACTACTATAAAGTATGAAATGCACTACGTTTACTAATAAAGTTCTTCCTTAATGAAATTGTTAGCTTGCTAAACATCTTGTAGCATACGCATTGATGACAGAGTCATTTATATCTAAACCGCTAAACCACATCAAAAGGAAGATGTGACGTGTCCACCGACCTAGTTT